>PUFA01000683.1:0-115654 GCA_003508835.1 Eonycteris spelaea | reverse complement strand
AACATCCAAGTTTCTGTTTCTCAAAGGGTAAGCATGTGGTTGAAAATATCTGAGTTTTTCTTAGAGTAGTAGGACTTTAAAACACTTTAAATAAATGGCGGGTAGGAAAGTAAAATTCTAAGTGTTCCTGCACCTCACTTAATGTGCTATCTAGAAAAGATTAATTATACACAATGGGGATCAGATTCATAGTACAGTATATAATATCTTTTATCAGAAACACTACCAAGGCAAATAAGGACCTAGAGCCCAAAGTGTTGAAGCTGTCATTTATTGGAATTCCACAGAAGAGTGTGTTCCTATATACCTAAGATATTAATCTTTGAGAAAGAGTTTTAGAAGTTCCCCAGCATACCATTAAAGGGGCCTTCCTGGGCATGCAGCTTACTGTACCTATAGTGATAATTTTCCTTCTCATAAAGGATTAGAAAATTATTTATGGTTCTGGGTATTTTTTAATATTATCAGATTTGGTAAGGTATTGTTTTGCCCCTAAAATAATATAATCATCAGGCTCTGAAAGTATGTAAGCCATTATAAACAATGAAATTTTATTAGGATCTAAAGTTCTGTTGTAGGGTATATGAAAGGAATGTAACAATTTGCTTCTTTAAAACATGAATCTGAATAGATGATTTGAGAGTGGAGATGTATTAAAAGAAAAGATGAGTTCATTACAGTTTTCATCTTTCTTTCTAAAAACCAGTTTGTCTTCCCTAATGTGTTCTCTTAAACTGGATGAGTCCAGAGTTACTCTCACTAGGAGGTAGATACTTTTGCTTACCTTGAAAGGAGAGTGTTTGGTCAGTGAATGTATTGGTGAAAAATGGCAGGGTGGTGGAAGTAAATGCTCTTTGTTACGGCTTTTAGAATGGTGTATTAAGGGCTGTATTTATTGGGGCTATTTTAATTTGCCAGAGGTTTCAAACCACCTTCCTTTTGTTTTACAGGCCACGAAACTGGTTACTGCTTTTCAAATGTACTTAAAAAATTAGAAATGTCATCCCCACATTTCCGTCGCAGTTTTCCAAATGTGGAAATTGTCACAATTGCAGAAGAAGAGTTTTACAGGCAAGTTTCAGCGAGTCTCTTGTTCTCTTGTTTCCAAAGATTTGGAAGCGTTCAACCCAAAAAGCAAGGAATTATTAGATTTAGTTGAATTTACAAGTGAACTTCAGACTCTCCTTGGCTCTTCTTTGGAATGCTTAAATCCAAGTGATGTGACCTTAGAGAAGGACAACTGGTGAGCACTATAAACCACTGTGTATACTGTGTTTTTTGTTTTTGTCAATCCGTGGATATGTGTCAAGATAAAAATTGACAAATATAGTTGACAAATCTGTAGTACATTAAAACACATGAAATATTTTGACTTGATATGAAGACTCCAATTAGAAAACTTAAAAGATGTCTTTGTTTTAAATTAATTAGTTTTTTTATGAAATTGCCTTCTAGTGTTTATATACAGAAAAATTCTTTGGTCCAAAGTTTGTTTTTACTGGAATAAAAATTATTATTTCTTAGTGACTTTATTTTCATACAAAGGCCCTGGTGACAGGGACTGTTTGTTAACTTTCATAAGTGAGGCCATCAAAATTGAGAAAGCGTTTATGAATAAAATTGGGTAAAGGTGCTTGATGTGTAACTTCGTTTTGTTTACAGAGTATATGCTGTTGAGTAGGTTATTTGCTGTTGAATGTAGTATAAATTAAAGTTACATCCACACACAACTAATTGTGTAGACTTTATAACATTACTTAAAGTTATGAAATTCATTTTCATGCTTCATTTTCATCCTTCACAAAGATCATTTATGTATTTTATATTTTATTCAAAGACTTTGAGCTGTTTTCTACCCACCGTAGATATTGAAAATAATCTTGTTGAATTTGCTTAAAAATGTACACAAACTGAACTTTATTGAATTTTATCTTTTAACTTTATAAGCAAATTCACTGCCTGTTTAACAGTTTTAGAGACATGTTACGAAAAAGGCAATAAAATTGTTGATGAAGTATCTTTTTGTCTTATGTGTTCCTAAAATATATAGTTTTATTGCTATTTTTTTAATGTTAATGATCAGATTTCTATCATTATATCAATTTGTACCAAAGCAAACTGGAGGCTTAAGAGGAATATATACTCTGAATAAGATGTAGTTTTTTTTGTTTTGTAAAATTAAAATTTGAATTCCGTTATATAGTATTTAACCATTCCCCTACCCTGTTCCATGATAACTTCTGTTTACCTCCTTGTCTGTGATTTGACTGTACCTGATAAAATTTTACAGCATTTGTTTTTCTTTTTTATGACTGGCTTAATTTAACTTATCAATGTTTCCTCAGGTTCACCCATGTATTAGCATGTATCAGAATTTCCTTTCTTTTTAAGGCTGAATAATATTCCATGGTATGTATATACCACATTTTGCTTATCCATTCATCTTGCTGATGGAACTAGGGTTGCTTTTGTTTAGTTGTAGTCCACAGTGTTGCTATGAATATATGTGTACAGTAACTACTTAAAATGTTTTTTCAGTTTTTTAGGTACGTAACCAGAAGTGTAATTATTGATAAATAGGTAATGCTGTTTTATTTTCAAGAACTGCTATTCTGTTTCCATAGCAGCTGTACTGTTTTACATTTCCACCAGCAGTGAACAAAGGTTCCACTCTTCATCCTCACCAACACTTATTACACAAAATTTTAAAATTTTTTGTGAGTCTGGTTAGTGTATTATTTTCTTTTCTGTCTGTGCTTTTGGTGTCATAGCCAAGAAAGAGTTTTGCTTTAGTTCTTATATGTCAGTTTTGATCCATTCTGAGTTCACTTTTGTGTATAGTGTCAGATAAGGATACAACTTCATTCTTTTGCATGTAGATATCCAGTTTTCCCAGTAACTTTTGTTAAATACTGTCCTTTCTCCATTGAATAGCCTTGTACCCTTGTTAAAAACCATTTGACACCATATATGCAAGGCGTTTATTTCTGGGCTTTTATTTTGTCTTATTGGTCTTTGTCTGTCTTTATTACAACACCAGTTTTGATTACTGTAGCTTTGTCGTAGTAATATTTGAAATCAGAAAGTGTGAATCCTTCGGTTTTGTTCTTTTTCAGGGTTGTTTTGATTACTCATAGTCCTTTGAAATTCCATGTGAATTCTAGGGTATGTTTTACTATTAGTGCAAGAAAATGTCATTGGGAATTTGATAGGAATTGTATTGAATCTGTAAATCATTTCAGGTAGTATGGTCGTTTTAACAATATTAACTCAATCCATAAATATGGAATGTGTTTTCATTTCTTTATGTTTTTTAATTCATTTTAGCAGTGTTTTATAGTTTTTTTTATAGTTCTTACAACTCCTTGGGTAAATCAGTTGTTTTTATTTAAGGTTATTGTAAATGGAATATTTTCCAAAGTTCATTTTTGGATTATTTTCAGTTATAGAAAATGTAACTGATATTTTTTGCTTGTCTTTTATATTTTCCTACTTACTCAATTCACTTATAGTTACAGGGTTTTTGTTTCTGTTGTCGTTTCTGGTTTTTTTTTTTTTTTTTGCTAGAAACCTTGGGTTTCTACCTATTATCTGCAAGCACAGAAAGTTTCACTTCTATTCCAATTAGATATTTATTATTTCTTTTTCTTGCCTTAATTGCTCTGGCTAAAACTCCCAGTACTGTATTGAATAAAGGTGGCAAGAATGAATGGAACTAAACCAAACTAAAAATGTTTTGCACAGCAAAGGAAACCAACAACAAAACAAAAAGACAGTATTGAATGGGAGATGGTATTTGCCAATGAAACATCTGTTAAGGAATTAATATGCAAAATTTATAAAGGATTCATGGAACTCAACTAAAGAAACAATCCAATTAAAAAATGAGCAGATGACCAGAATAGAAATTTCTCCAAGGAGGACATACATATAGTTAATGAATATATGCAGAGGTGTTCAAATGTCACTAATCAGAGAAATAAAAATTAAGACCACAGTGGGTTATCACCTCCCACCTGTCAGACTGTCCATCATCAATAATCAACAAGTGCTGGAAAATGTGGAGAAAAGGGAGCCCTCATGCGCTGTTGGTGGAATTGCAAATTGGGCAGCCACTATAGAAACTAGTATGTAAGATACTCAAAACTTAACATAGAAATACTGTATGACCCAGCAGTTACACTTCTGGTATTTATCGAAAGAAATCCAAAACATTAATTTGAAAAGATACATGCACCCTTATGTTTATGGCAGCACTGTTTACGATAGCCAAGATATGGAATCACCTAAGTGCCCATTGATAGACAAATGGATAAAGATATAATACACATATAAAATGGAAAATTACTCAGCATAAAAAAGAACGAAATCTTACCATTTGCAACAAATTGGATGTGCCTGGAAGGTATCATGCTAAGTGAGATAAGTCAGAGAAAGACAAATGCCACATGATTTCACTTATACATGGAATCTAAAGAACAAAAAACCCCAGAAACTCAAAGATAGAAATAATGGATGCCAGATGGGAAGGATTTTGGAGGGTTGGATGAAAAAGGTGAGATTAAGAAGTAGAAATTGGTAGTTAGAAAATAGTCACAGGGATGTAAGTACAACATAGGAAATACACTCAATAATAATGTAATAATTATATATGGTGTCAGGTGGCAATAGACTAATCGGGGATCACTCCATAAGGTTATATAAATGCTGCACACCTGAAACTAATAAAATATTTAATGTCAACCCTAATAGAAAAAAAATCTTTAAAAATTAAATCTTACTCAGGAAAAAAATGTGGCAAAGAGTGGGCATCCTTGTCTTATTAGGATTAGGAAAAACTCAGCTTCACCATTGACTGTAATGCTATGGGTTTTTTCATATATGGCTTTTACTGAGATAGTTTCCTTCTTTTCTTGTTTGTTGAGATTTTTTATTAAAGTGTGTGTGTGTTTTGTCAATGCTATGAGAAAGAATGATCATATAGGTTTGATAAAGAATGAATCATATAGCTTTTTCTTCAGTCCATTAATGTGATATACTGACTTTCAAATATTTAACCATCTTTGTCTCCAGGAATAAATTTCTTTCATCAATACCTTGTAATTTTCAGTGTATGTATCTTTCACCTCTTTGGTTTAAATTTATTCCTAAGTACTCTATTGTTTTGGATGCTATTGTAAATGGTAGGAGTGTTTTTTAGATTCTTTTTAGATAAATTGTAGTAGATGGTAATGCAACTAATTTTTGGATTTCTTTTCATCCTGAAACTTTTCAGCATTATTTAATAATTTTGTTGAGTCTTAAGCTTTCTGTATGTAAGATTGCATCATTGCAAATGAGATTTTTTCTTCTTTTCCAATTTGAATGCCTTTATTTCTTTTTCTTGCCAATTGCTCTGTCTAGGTCTCTCCTGTACTGTTAGGTAGTGGGAAGTATGTGCACTCTTATTTGTTCTTGATCTTAGAAGAAAAAATTATAACCTTTCACCGTCGTGTTCACTGTGGGTCTGTGCTATGGCATTTACTGTAATAGGTATGTTTCTTTTCACCTAATTTGTTGAGCAATTTATCATGAAAGGAAGTCAAATGCTTTTTCTGCATCTATAGAGATAGTATGATTTTTATCTTTCATTTTAATGTGGAGTATCAGATTTGTTGGTTTGCATATGTTGAACTACCCTTGCATGCCTGAAATGAATCCCACTTAATTATAGTGTATGATTCTTTGATGTTGAATTGGATTTACTAGTATACTGTTTGAGAATTTTTGTATATGTAGTCATCAGGGAAATTGACCTATAGTTTCCTTATCTGGCTTTGCATCAGGATAATATTGCCTCATGTAATGAACTGGGAGTTTTCCTCATTTTCAAGTTTTTGAAATAGTTGAGAAGGATCTGTATGAATTCTTTAATTGTAGAGAATTCAGCAATGAAGCCCAGTTGGTCCTGGGCTTTTCTGTTGGGATGTTTAAGATTACTCATTCATTCAATCTCTTTACTTGATATTAATGTGCTCAGTTTTACATTTATTCAAGATTTTTTTTGTTGATTCTGTCTTTAAAAATGTATTACTTTCTAAGTTTTCCAAGTCGGTGTATAATTGTTTATACTACTACCTGTGGACCTTTGAATTTATGTCCTGGCTTCCTTTCTGGTTATATGAGTCTTTCACAGTCAGTAAGTTCAGTACACATCCAGAAAGAGAGTTACTTATATACAGAGTGTACAAACACAAGAGGAATCCTGATATTTATAAGCATAAAGTTTATCTATATCTCCACAGGAAGATCCAAGGTTTATATATACCATACGTAAAACTCGTATTCTAGAAAGCAAAATAGTATGGAATATGCATAAGGCAAGTTTACAGTAATAGCCCCCTCCCAAATGGGTTTATAAATTCAGGAAAGTGATATATACAAGCATGTTAGATATCAGTTTTGCAGTTTCATTCTTTCAAAGAGAACGTGTCCAGTTTTGTACATTAAGGAGTTACCATCCCAAGGAGGACTAGGACAGTGATCACATACAAATCCTCAAAACTATAATAAAAGAGGAAGCCGTACGAATTTATAGGCAGATACACACACACATATCTCCATATGAAAGACATTTTTTTAGTATTATTGAGATGAAAGTGAACAACAAAATTCAGTTTCAAGTATGTACTTCAACAGTATACTGCATATGTGTTCACCAGAGTTAGAATTCCTTCCATCACCAAACTTAACCCCTTTTACCACTACCTACCTCCCCCAATTTCCCTATACCTGCCTTAGGTAAACACTAGTCCACTGATCTGTTCCATGAGTCTCTTTTGTCATATTTGTTACTTTTAGATTTATATAACACATAGCGAGTGAAATCCTTTTCTGACTTATTTCACTTAGCATGATGATCTCGTATCTATGCATGTTTGTCACAAATGGCAGTATTCATCTCTTATGGCTGAGTTATTATATTCCATAGTTATATTGTACCACAGCTTCTTTATACAATTGTCTACCATAGGACACTTAGCTGCTTCCAGTCCTAGCCACGTGACTAATGCTGCTGTGAACATCAGTGTGCAAATATTTTGGATATGGTTTTCAAGTCTTTGGGGTAAATACCCAGTAGAGGGATAACTGGATCATATGAGAGAGCATTCGTAGTTTTTTCAGGAACCTTCATACTGTTTTCCATAGTGGCTGTACCAATTTGCATTCCCACCAGGAGTGTTATGAGGGTTCCTATTTCTCTACATCCTCTCCAACATGTTATTATTGTCCTGTTGATTACAGCCATTCTAACAGGTGTGAGATGGTATCTCATTGTTGGGTTTTGATTTGCATTTTCCTTAATACCATTATTGACGTCTTTTAAAATATTGGTCATTTGTATGTCCTCTAGGGATGTGTCAGTTAGGTCCACTGCCCAAATGTTTTGACTGGATCATTTGTTTTTATAGTGTTATTGAGTTGTATGTGTTCTTGTATATTTTGGTTTTTGGCCCCATATCTGCTTTCATTTTCCTATTCTGATGGTTTGTCTCTTTACCTTGTGACAGTGTGTCTTTGCTGAGCAGAAGCTTTGAGTTTGATGTAATCCCATTCACTATTTTGCTTTCTCTGCCTTTGCGGTCAAATTCATAAATCCTCTGTAAGTCCAAGATCCTTGAGTTTAGTTTCTGTTTTCTTCTATGCATTTTTTCAGGGCTTAGATTCATGTCCTTAATACCTTTTGAGTTAATTTGGTGTGTGGTGAATAGACAGTAGTCTAGATTTATTCTTTGCAGGTGGCTTTCCAGTTTTTCTAGCACATTTATTGAAGAGGCTTCCTTTCTCCACTCTATTTGGCTTTTTTTGTTGAAAATTTTGTGCATATAAATATGGGTTTACTTCTGGACTCTCAAATTTTTCCCACTGGTCGTGTGTCTCTCTTGGTGCCAATACCATGCTGTTTTAATACTGTTACTTTGTAGTATAATTTGAAGTTAGGCAGGATGGCTCTAGCTTCGTTTTTTCTCAGGATTGCTTTGGCAATTTGGGTCCTTTGTGTTTCCCTACAAATCTGATAATTTTTTTGTTCTATTTCTTTAAAAAATGCCAATGGGATTTTGATGGGGATTGCATTAAATCTATATAATGCTTAAAGTAATAAGGTCATTTTAAACTATGTAGATTCTGCTAAAAAACATGGAATATCTTTCCATTTTCTTTGTATCTTCTTCAGTTTCTTTAATAAAGTTCTTATAGTTTTCATTATAAAGATCCTTCACATTTTGCTAAATTTATTCCTAGGTATTTTATTTTTTTCATTGAAGTTGCAAAAGGAATTGTTTTTTCCCACTTTCTTTTTCTTGATTTCGTTATTAGAGTATAGAAATGCTATGGATTTTGAATGTTGATTTGTACCCAGAAAATTACTGTATTTGCTTATTGTTTGTAGTAGTGTTCTGTGGAGTCTTTAGGGTTTCTATATAGAGAATTGTGTCATCCCAAATAGTAACAGTTTGCTTCATTTCCTATTTGGAAGCCTTTTCTTTTCTTTGTCTAATTGCTCTCGCTAGGACCTCCAATGTTATATTGAATAACAAGGGCAATAGCAGACAGCCTTGCCTTGTTCCTGATCTCAGAGGAAAGGTTTTTTGGTTTCACCATGAAGTATTACAAAGTTGTCTGAAGGTTTGTTATATATTGTCTTTATTATATTAAGATACTTCCTTCTATACTGATTTGTGTTTGATCATAAATGGATGCTTGAATCTTGGCAAAGGCTTTTTCGGCATCTATTTGATATTATGGATTCTTATTTTTTTAGTTTATGACACATTTATTGATTTGCATATTTTGAACCATCCGTGTGCCCCTGGAATGAAGCCCACTTGATTGTGGTGTATAATCTTTTAATATGTTGCTGTATTGTTTGCTAATATCTTATTTTGAATTTTTACATCTATTCATAAGAGATATTGGTCTGCACTTTTCTTTTTTTGTTTTTATCTTACCAGGTCTTGGTATCAGGGTAATATTGGCCTATAAAGTGAGTTGGGAAGTATTTGCCTCCACTAGATATTTGGAAGCATTTGAGGAGAATAGGTATTAAACATTATTTGAATGTCAGGTAGAATTCACTGGTGAAGTCATCTGGTCCAGGACTTTCAATTTTTGGTAAGCTTGATGATTTTCAATTTTCGTACTGCTGAATGATCTATTTAAATTTCCAGTGCTTGATTCAGTCTAGGAATATTATATTTTTCTAAGTACTAGTCCATTTCTTCTAGGTTATTTGGTGTTATATACTTTTCATAGTATTCTTGAGATACTTTATTTCTGTGGTGTCTGTCATAATTTCCCCTCTTCATCCCTGATTTTGTTTGTTTCCTTTCTCTTTTTTCGTTAGTGAGTCTAGCCAGGGTTTGCCAATTTTATTAACCTTTTCCAAAAAACCAGCTTTTTTTTGCATTTATTTTTTTTCTGTCACTTTTTTTATTTCAGTGTGATCGAATTCTGCTCTAATTTTGATATTTTTTTCCTTCTGCTGACTTTAGGCTTCATTTGTTCTTCTTTTTCTAGTTTTTAAGATGAAATGTTAGTTTGTTTATTTGGGCCCATTCTTGTTTTTGGAGATAGGCCGTAATGATGTAACTTTCCTCTTATGACCATTTTATGCCATGTCCCAAAGTTTGATATGTTGTGCTATAATTATCATTCATTTCTATGTTCTCTTGATATCTCCTTTTGATTTCTTCTCTGACCTAGTTATTCCTTAGTAGTATGTTTTTTAATCTCCATGTATTTGTGGCTCTTCCTACTTTACTTTTACAGTTGATTTCCAGCTTCAAAGTATTATGATCAGAGAATATGGTTGGTATGATTTCAACCCTCTTATATTTGTTGAGCTGTCTCTGGCCCAGTATGTGGTCAAGCCATGAGAATGTTCCATGTGCACTAGAGAAGAATGTATAACAGCAATTTGGGGATAAAAGCCTCTGGAAATGTCACGTGTTCCAGTTAGTCTAATGTCTATTTAAGGATGTTACTTCCTTATTGATTTTGTTTGTATGATCTGTCCATTCCAACAGTGGGGTATTTAGGTTCCCTACTATGATAGTGTTTTGGTCTGTTTCTCCCTTTAGTTCTGTTAGTAATTGCTTTACATATTTCAGGGCTCCCTCATTGGGAACATAGATATTAATAAGTGTTATGTCTTCTTGGTGATGATCCCTTTATCTTTATGAAGTGTCCCTCAGTATCTTTACCTTTTTTTATTTTGAAGTCAATTTCATCCTTTGTTAGTACCACTTCTATTGCTTTTCTCTGCCATTTGCTTGAAGTATCATTTTCCACCCTTTCACTTTGAGTCTTGTCTTTGGAGCTGAGATGTGTCTCAAGTCAGGTTATGATTGGGTTTTGTTTTTTTATCCAATCTGCAACTCTATTGCTGCTTGTTCTTGAGTTCAGTCCATTTACGTTTAGGGTGATTATTGAAATATGTTTTTCTATAGCTATTTTTTTTTTGGTAGCTCAAAAATTTCATTGTTTCCTTGTCCTTGCGCTCTGTTGTTACAATTTGGTGGGGTTTTGTGACTATTTCCCCTAGTTTCTTCTTGTTTTCTGTTATGTACCCAAGTTCAGGATCTTTAGGGTGTGGTTACTGTTAAGCTAATGTAAAGGATGTTTATTTATATATACATTAGTCCATTTTCTTCTACATGTGCATTATCTCCCTTCTGCTTTGCAAATTTCTACTGTTGTATCCTCCCCTTTTATGTTACTGCCAGATTGTCCCCATATATACTGAACATTCATTTCTAAGTTGCAATAGCAGTTATCTTAATGTTTAAGCTTATAAGACTGTTTCTAATAAGGGTTGCACTGTGCTGCCTCTGTTCACCTGCCAGCCGTCTTACTCGTTATATATATATATATATTATTATTTTTTTTTTGCCATTTTGCATCAGGTGGGCTGACTCCTTTCAGTATTTCCTGTAATGCAGGCCTCGTAGTGAACTCCCTCACCTTTAGTATGTCTGGAAAGGTCTTTATTTCTCTTCCAGATCTAAAGAGCTTAGCTGGATACATTATTCTTGGCTGGTAGTTTGTTCCATTTAATAGTTTGAATATTTTATTCTAGTCCTTTCTGGCTTGTAAGGTTTGTGCTGAGAAGTCCCATCATGGAATGGGTTATAGGTCTGTTATAGGTCTTCTTTCCCTGGCTGCTTTGATAATTCTTTCTCTATTATTATTTTTTGATAATTTTAATATACTGTGTCTTGCAGAAGACCTTTTTGAGATATTTGCATGTTGTTAGCTAATCTTGGATTTGAATCTCCAGTACATTCTTTAGATTGGGAAATTCTCATCAATTATTGGTCTGAATAGGCTCTGTTCTCTTCTGCTTCTCCTCCTCATATATCCATTCTTATGTTGCCTTTCCTGATGGCATCAGCTAGTTCTCTCATTTTTCATTCTCTTCTTTCTTCTGAATTACTTCTAGATATTTGTCTTTGATATTACTGCTTCCCATCATCTAGTCAGCTCTATTTCCAAGCTTGTTATTTCCCTCTTCATTTTAGTGTGTTCCGTACCTACAGAAATCCTTAGTTCTTTAGTTTGTTTCCTTGCTAAAAAACATTCTAGATCTATTTTGATCCTTATTTCCTAGAATTGTTGATCTGGTGTATTTGCAACTCGTTGTGATTTTTCAGAAATGCAACACTGAATTCTGTTACTTAACTTGTATATTTCTCAGTGTTAAAGATTATTTTTGGAGATTTATTTTTTATTTTTGAACTGCCTTGTCACTCTGCTTGTCCATGGTGTTTAGTGGACTGTTTCTTTGCCTGGGCATTAATGGGAGTGTAGTCTGCTTTTTTTTTTTTTTTAGAAAGAAGACCCTAAATAGAGGTCCTTCTTTATATAATAGGTGGCATCCGCACCTCTTAGATCTCTGAAGCAAATAATGTATTTTTCTCTCTGAAACAGTAAATATTCAAGCCATGATCAGCGATCCTTGGCCCCAGCCTGTCTGTGGTACCGATAGTGGTATTCCTCTCAGTACTGGTTGTGTCAGTTCCCCTAGGGCTCCGCGGTGGAAGGCCTGGGAGGACATAGGGTGGAGGAAGGCCTTGCTCTGGGTTGGTGGGTCGGGGTAGCTGGTAGTGTCCGTGTCTCAGCCTTCCACTTCACAACCACCACTGCTAATACACCACTCTTATCCCTGCTCCACACTCTCCACTGATCTCTGGGCTTGGCTATGTGGAGTTCACAGATCCCTCAGGCAGAGCTTTTAGGGGAAGGGGCTGCAAATTCTCCCCTGCCCCTCCTCATGCAGTAAACTCTGGCTGTGAGAGCCAGCTTCTTTGTTCCTCCCAGTCTATGCACCAGACTCTCTGCAGTTCTAACCTCTAAAACTCTGATGTGCAGATAACTCATTCAGACATGCATGTGTGCAGGTTGGTTAACTGTCTAGTTTTAGATGTTCAGCTTTTTGTTCTTTCAACAGAAGAGACCTGGGGACATCCCTCTGCCATGCTCCTAATATTCTCAGTGGTTGCCAGGATTTAAAAAATCTTTATCCTCTTATATACATTCTAGAAAGATGTAGGTTATAAATTACACATAAGGGAGTTACCAGCCATACTAAATAAAAAGGGCCTCAGTTTGTACACTGAGATAACTATACCATATAAAAGAACAATCCTGTTAGTCTGATGTAGTCAGGAAAATTTGGCGTTAAGAAGGGTGTGCTTTTACATCTGTGAAGCTCATTTCCACATACAGGACTATTAAATCAGAATTTGTAGATGGAACAACTCAAGAAGTTCAGAAACACATCAGCAAAATTGGAGATGCATGGAATTTCCAGGATTGTCTGTCCCCCAAAACACCACAAAAACTGGCATGTTGACCACATCAACTTTTATCAAAACTCTGGAAGATACTATTCAAATGCGGAATTAGAAGAGCCACTGAAACTCATTAGGAGAGACTTGTGTCATTTTTAATTACCCACATCCCTCCCAGAGTAGCCTGTAGATGACAGCCCATATTCCCGGTTCAGGAGGGAGCAGAGTGGACCTCATTCTGAAAGAAATGTGTTTTTCTGTTAAACCTTGTAATCTCTGAAAGACCAACACCAGGATCTAGTCTTTATCTTGTCTAATTCCAGACTCTTTCAGAACCAAACAGTGGCTACAAAGGGTGTTCTCCAAAAGACAGATCAGCAAATGAAGTCATTGCCATATGGGGCAAAAGATAAAAGCAACAAAAAAGTGTCAAAGCCTGGCAGGAAAATCTAGGGAATGGCAGACTTTGAAGAATAACATCTTTGAAAATATCTTACATATACAAGTGTTCTAGAAAGCCACATACATGTTCAAGGCTGTATGCGTACTCATAAATGACCTGAAAAGACCATAACCTTTCATGCCTGCTATCTTGGTTCAGCAGCAGGAGAAACTAAAGTCTGAGGCACAGTAGAAACCATTCAAGCTAAGCATTTCAGAGGTACTCCCAAACAGCCAACCTACAAAGACTTAGGAAGTATTATACAGTTGAACCTTGACACAGGTTTAAACTGCAGGCGCCCACTTATACAATTTTTTCAATACTGTAATTTTTTTCTACTGTTTTAAGTTTTCTTAAGCTTGCTTTATTATAAGAATATTGTACATTATACATTTGACAAAGCGTGCTAATTGTGTTATTGGTAATGTTTCCAGGTCAACAGAGCCTGTTACTAGTTAAGTTTTGGGAAAGTCAACACCCCTGACTTCATATTGTTTCAGTCTCAGCCATACATTTTTTTTTTTGCCTTAAGATTGATTTGACCTCTATGTTAGACTACTATTTAATAACAGCTAAAGGAAGAGATATTTAAGAAACCACACAACATGTAGTTTTAGAAAACAGTATAGAAAACTCATTGAGGAAACTACCATACCAATAAAAAAAATCTAGGCAGTGGAGATTGATTTCCAGTTTTTAAATCACAATCATGAAAAAATAAGTGTGGCGATTTATTTTTAAAAAATTTCTCTGAGGAAGCACAGACATTTAATTTAATTGAAAAAAAGTAGACAAAGTCAATTTTTAGGAATATGCTCAAAGAGCTATAGAAAATGAAAATTATATATATATATGGACTATCAAAACTAGAAATTTGATGGAAACACATTCTGGATCTTAAAATTCACTAGAGCATTTCAACAACATATTGAGTAGGCAGATGAAAGAATCAGCAAACTTGAAAATAGATCAAAGAAATTTATTCAGTCTAAAGTAGAAAGAAAAAAATATTGAGAAAATTAATAGATCCTAAGAGACCGGTGGGCAAACATCAAGTATACAAATATAACGAGAGTTTAAGAAATCATAGCAAAAGGAATATTTGAAGAAATAAAGGCAGACAATTTGTCGTTTGATAAAAGATATTAATTTACAGACCAAAAAACTCAACAAACTCCAAATAAGAAAAAAAAAGATACACATAATGGCATAATGTAATAAAATAGTTAAAAACTAAAGACACAGTCTTGAAATCAGTAAAAAGAAGTGACTTAGCTGCAAAAGTGAAACAAAATTAAGGACCAATTTATCATCATAAACCATAGTGTCAAGGTATAGTGAAATGACATAATGACATATTTAGTAAGAGAGAAAAGCCAAACAAGAATTTTATGTTTAGCAAAACTGTAATTTAAAAATGAAGCAGTAATTAAGACTGATAAAAGCTGAGGGCTGTTAGTATACATGCAGAACTGATTGTCCCCTGGGATATGTTTTTTTTTTTTTCCTTTTTATGCATGAAGTACCTAACTTGATGAAAGCACCACTGGTTACTTGAGAACAATAGCTAGCATGCCAACAGTGCTTCTGTTTTCCCTGAGATTTGAATACAGTGTTTTGGGTACAGGTGCAAAGAAATGGTTGTCTGTGGTATGAAAGGAATGTCATTCTGTCAGGATATAAAGTCATACAGACAGACTACATTGAGCAAGTTGTGGTTGACAGACACTGATTTTAAACACTGGTGTAAATTCCCCAAGTCTGGTATGCAGAATATGCCGAGGGCTAAAAAGACCGTTCCTGCAGATTAGAAATCTTGGACACCTCAGGAGGACACTAGGAGAAACAGTGGGAAGATTTTGAAAGCCACCTATCTCACCAAACACTGATCTTGGAATCTCTAGACATGAAAAAAAAAAAAGTGAAGGAAACAACTCCTCATTAATGATGGTTATGCTTGGTCTGGGTTCAAATACAGATTGTGAAGGTGCTTCCTAGATGTTTCTTAAGGCATGGTCTCTTTCAGTACCAGGGACTGGCGCTCCTGTGAGAATCTAATGCCTGATGATGAGGTGGAGCTGAGGTGGTAATGCTATTGTGATGAGTGGCCGCTTCAAGTACAGCTGAAGTTTTGCTCACTCGCCTCTTGCTCACCTCCTGCTGTGCAACCTGGTTCTTAAGAGGCCATGTGTAGACCTATTTTATACAGTGCAATAGGCCTACACTTGCTGGAGTCAGGAGGAATAGAGGGGAAAGTACTGATTTAAGATTCAAACTAAGCTGAAATAATCTGATTACTGAAGGACAGAAATACAATATATGTCTGGGTCACTCAGACATAAGAAAGTTCAATGGATTAATGCTTTTAAGACATTTACACACTAATCTTGCTGAATTCTTACAAGTGTAGCAGATCAAAATATATCATTTGCAAGAACAGGAAAAACTGGAAGGTATAATTTCAAGTTCAAATTTATCATATTTGGATTTAAAGCCAACTGCATATGGAAAACAGGGTGGTGCTAGACTAGTAAAGTTATTTGAAAAAGAATAAAGTGGGAAGAATCATTTTATCGTATTGCTTACTCAACTTATGAAAAGTTTAGTAAAAAAGACAACTGAGTGTCATTCTTAAAGTTTATTCCTAAAGGAATAAACAGTTCAACAATAAAACAGAACAATGGGTACACTGAAACAATGAAACAGAACACATGACTGCAACCAACAGATTTTTCAACGAAGGGATAATAAAGCTATTAAAGAGAGAAAAAACTTTTCAATGAATTATGCTAGAAAAACTGGAATTGAGAGAACTGAACCTTGAAGTTACAGGAACTTCCTTCCTCAGCCTTAACATAAAAAGGAGTTTTAAAACTTTTTAGATTTGTTGACTTTAGCCCTTCACTCGTATATTCCAAGAAGTGCAAATGAGTTTTAAAATGACCCATTGTTTAACTTTTAACAGAAGAAATCAAAAACAGCCAGCTGCTGGAACTAAGAGCTTCTTGTTTTGCTCTACTAGCAAGTAATTAAATCATGCTATGTGGCTTTTTTTCCCCCTCATTTTTAATCAAAATGAGAAAAGGGTGATAAAATGAAGGTGCAAGAAGACTTAAAGCCCCAAAAGATTTTAAAGATAAGAGGAGGAAGAAAAATACTGGAAAAAGAAAAGTTAGACACATTTGCCTTTCTCAAGTTTTATTTGCCACAGTCTAGAATGAAACTGGCTTAGAAAATCACTATATACTAATCCCAGTAATGCTGCTGCCAAGAGACTTCTGGGAAGAGGCACAGAGAGGGCACTGTCCTTAGAAAATGATCTTAAAACACTACCTTTAGGGCATTAAACACTAAAGAGACAAATTCTCAAGAGGAAAGAAGGTCCGGAATTTAGGAAGGCCCAGAAGGCAGTGAAATTCAAAATAAAACAACTTTTATGCTGTTTATTACAACACTTGGTGCTGAGGATAAGACAAGCGTAGTAAAGGGGTTAAAGACGGAAAAGAGGTCATGGGACCTGACTCTTTCTGTTGTAAGCTATTCTGGTTTCCTTTCAAAATGGAACTATGGTCTTTAAGTGTTAAAAATATTTTTCATATTCTGCCTCCTCCACAAACTGTTGTTCTTCAGGCTTAACTCCTGAGCTCCGGGCCTTTTTTGCCTCTAGCTCTTCTTGAAGATCCTTGCTCTTTCTACCCAGATCTAGTTTCCGTTGTCGCCGCTGTCGCTTCTCCAATGCCCGGACCCTTGTCCGACTTCCTTGATGCTCAGGCTTCTCCAGCTACAATCACACAAAGACAAGCAGAAAAGGGTAGTGGGCCAGTGGTCGGACCTGGACTCCTTGCCTGATGTGGCTGACCTCTGGCCCTGCCATGACCTGTTTGCTCACCTCCAGAAGTGTACGAATCCGCTTCAGGTCTGGAGGCTGCCCAGCCTGCAGCAGCTGCCAGATGCTGTAGTTTTCATCCAAGGTAACCTCAAGCAGATCTCCCTCCAACATGAGCTCCTCCAGTGGGGCCCGGGTTTCTTCAGACAGTTCTAATACAGGACCAGACAACTGTGGCAATAATGAGGACAGCAGCTCCAGGTCTGGGAGTGGGATGTGGACAAGTTTCGTTAGACAATTGCCTCTGACTGGACCCTACCACTACAACAGTGCAAAGACCAAACAAGTCAATCTGGTGTTATCTAATGAATATCCTACCCACACCCAGATCTACCTCTCTTACTTGGGTCCTGTGCAAGGGCTACCTCCTCAGGACACGTCATTCTGTCTCTATTTTCCAGCAACCCCTGGACCTGCCGAGGAGATTAAGAATGGATAGAAACAGAAAAATAGGCCTATTCTTCCTCCCATAGCCCTAAGTTTGGGGTCCTAGCCCCATCTCCTGAAGGAGGAAGGCAGACATAGATTGAAAGCAGACATCTGGACAGAATGCAGAATAGGCCAAGGATGCTGGAGTAAAACAATCTGTAAATAAGAGACCAAAGAAGACAGAACTGGAGTGTAAACAGGGATATGGCTAGGAGATATGAAGAAACTGATAAGAGATGGGCTGCATAGCTTACCTTAGGCATATCCTTGCTACTTCCTCCTCTCAGAGAATCAAAGGCAGGGGCTGAAAGCCGGGTAGGGAGCTCCTCTAGCCTGGGTTCAGCCTGGAGCTGTTGACGAACTTCGGCCAGCTGTCCCAATAGAGCTGTCACATCTTCAGAAGCCAGAACCTGCCTAGCACGGCCTTGCCAGCCAATGGCTCTCTCTGTGAGGCACTGAAGCGCCTCACCCTCAGGCAGCCGCACAGGCAGTCTCTGCAGGGCTACAAGTAGTGCCAGGATGGTCTCTAGGCGTGGGCGCCGTGAGCGCATGCACAAAGGACACAAGAATTTGGTGTCCCACTCCCACCAGGCCAGCAATGGGGATGAGGTAAGACTGGGCCTTTGGGAGCTGAGAAGGCGGGGTACGGACACACATCCCCCGTGGAACCACTCTTGACAAAGGTCACACTGCAGAGCTCCCACCCCAGCTGGCACCTGCCCACACACACACATGGAAGTTGCAGAGGCAGCCGTGGTTGATGACGCCAGTGGACTGGGCTTGGCAGAGTTGGTGCGACGCAGCTGCAGGATACCCTCCTTTTCTTTCTGTTCCCCTTCCTTGAAGGCCACAATCTGCCATGCCCGGGACAGGGAGAAGTTGTCAGCACCCCTACCCTGCTGCCAAGGTCACCCCTTCAGACTATCATTGTCAGTCTCTTCTCTTCATCTGCGCCCAAACTCCTTACCACAGAGCCTGGGTCCCTGAGGTCCTGTGCAGATAGCCCCAGCAGCTCTGTGTCAGATATGCATAAACCCAGCTCCTTCTCCATCCACCGGCTCCGTCTATTGCCATCTGAGCTAGCATCTACACATGGGCAGAGCACCTGAGGCACATAAGAAGGGAAGGAAGGGCCATGATTCTCCTACCTCTCCTTACCACATCGCCAGCACAGACCAACTCTTAACATTCTCATAAATCATCTCAAATAGTTGAGAGGCTCAGGCCTCACCTCTAGTAGTGTGTAAAATGAATTCTTCTTCAGGAAGGTCTTGGATGCCTTCTCTCTCCAGGAGTGTGCTGTCAGTACCTGCAGCTCTAGCTGTCTCAGCTCTTCTAGGCCTACAGGTAGGTCCCGGCCCACAGCTACTAGGCCCTCCAAGTCATCCAAGCATGGGTAGTGGTCACCATTCTGAGGGCAACAGAAATTTAGTATCTAAATAAGAGGGATTTAATACTAAACAACCATTTTGACATACTTTAAGTATGTCATTATTTCTTAATTGTGCTGAGCATATTATGCTGTCATTAAAAAATCTAGACTATTCTAAAGTAAAAAATGGGATACTTTTTATCCAAAACTCCTAGTTTCCTCCCTGGATCAGGAAAAAAAATGATTCAATTAACAAGCCACTTATTGTTATACTTTGCTTCATCTCTCCCTCTCCCTTTGATGGTGCCTGTTCAGCTACAGACCCATATATATGGTTCTCTTTCCATCATTCTTATCTTGATAATCTCAGCTTCTTTAGGTTGCCCCCACCTGATACTTCCATTGTCCAACACAAAACAAACTGAATTAAAAGCTCTAAGATACTCTTTGTTCTAGCTGCATGGCTACAATACAAAACTAAGAAAACAAGGTCCTCACTTGGATCTCATCCACATCAGCAATCCATGCCTGTGCCTTAGTCAGAGCATCTTTGAGTGCCTGAATGTTAGGCAGGTAAACAGGGATGTTTTCTGCCTCACGGATAATGGCTTCCAATGTCGCTGGTGAATGCTTCTGCCTAAACATATTGGAGGAAAGAGAAATCCGTCCTTAAATGTTACCTGTATATATGCATATTTTTGGTCCTACATTTCCCTGACAAAAGCATACATAAGAAAAAATTCAACAGAGTTAAAGTGAGCCATCATCGACTGATTCTGAGGATCTCTCTATAAATACAAATACAAGTGTCTTATAAATCAAGTCTGATGTCTATAATCTGAGAACTAAGTCCAGGAAGTTACTCAATTACTGCTTTTACATAGTAGGAATATTTATCAGACTGGTAACATGTCATACCAATCTTTATAGGTCAGCAGATGCCTAATTTGGAGTCTGGTGCCAAGGTAACCCACTGAAGCCATACATAGATCATCCTCAAACTCTGAGGACTACAGTCAGGGTATATTTGTGGAAAGGCTGGGCCCCACCTGTCCTTCAAGCAGAAATGGGCCTTTTCCTCCCAGCGCTCTGCAATGGTCAGCAGCTCCTGAAGCTCAGCCCGGGCCTTGTCCACAGAAGGGCTGGAGGCTACCTTGGTGCCTGTAACCAAAAGCTCCTGCATTATAACCAGGGAACCCCTTTGGGCTGAAGGAGCCAGTGCTTGCTTCACTTCATCTAGCCATTGTGTCTGCTCCATCTGCTGCTGGAGCTGATGGACTTCAGGCACTTCCACACCCAGTTGCTGCCCCCTCTCCAACAAGGACCGCAGGAGACCTAGACTAGGGGACAGGGAAGCTAGGGCCTTCTGGGCATCAGCTTGGTAGGCCTCCACCTGTTCCAGGACACCCTACAGAAATACAGGATAAAGAACAGATTCTTTAGTCATCTATACTCTCAATTGCCTGGCTTTGATCTCCTCATTTTGTCACATAGGCTGATTCACTCTCATCTTAAATTACATCCTAAGACATGATATGTTTGATACAAATAAACCTCCAAATACTCTAAAGTCTGAAAACGATCTTTCTCCACCACCTTCAGGTTTTGTTTGGATGTTTTGTTTGGATATTTTGTTTGGATAATTGTAAGCTATAGGGATAAAACCAGTTCGGTAATTGCTTTTCTGTATAGCTTCTAAGGAAGATGCATAAACAATTATAAAGAACAACTCAGAACAATCAGATTCTCAAGCTTCCCTGCTATCTCAGACTTTGCTAGTGTTGGTTGTTAACAAGGACTGCATCTTCCCAAGCCTGTCCTTACCTTGACATCCCAAATCTGATGCATGGCACAGGGTAGGCTGCCCATCTGCTCAAGAAGGACCTGGAGCTCTGTCAGGGTCAACTGTGGAGTTTCAACTCTGCAAGGGTGAGGGAGAAAGAACTGACTAAGTGAATCTGCTAAGACCATTTTTCATGTATTCTGAGAAATCCAATACCTATTTTCCATCCATGTTATAGTAAGATCTTCAAAGATCATCTATATATTCAGGGAATCTGAACCAATACATTAAAATGAAAAACTTAACAACACTGTATAGTGACAGAAATGTTAGCACAAAAGAGACTAAAGATTTCAAAGTGAGAGTTTCTCCATAAATTTAACAGTATGGTGCCTGGAGTTAGTATCTTAGACAGAAGATTTAAAATAGACTCCTTTTCAAGAGACCAAAACTGGAAAATGGCCCTACCTAGTGTTTACTTTTTATAGTAATTAAGAGCTACAAAGTGGTCAAAATGAAGAATAAGGCAACATAAAAGTAAATAGCTAATAAGATATAACAGTAGTAGTTTTCACACTGAGGCTAAAGATATTAAATATATTAATTGTAATTAGAGTAAACCAGTTTTTAGCCAAACACATGTCAGGATTAAGAAGCAAGAAGTGTTTGTGATGATATGGAAGGGTCAAAATAATTGATACTGTAGATAAAGGAGAAATAAATTTATTGTGTCAGAAGTAAAACGGTTCCAAGTGATAATTTCTAGGATGTATCTTTTGAGAATAATTACACAAGAAGAAGAAATGAAGAGGCCAAGAAGTTAGATGGACAAATTGAGATAGGTCAAGTTCATAAAATTATAAGCAAGGCAACTTGATACAAGTATGACTAGGTCAATGTGGGAAAGTTTTTATTTCTTTTTAAGTAGAAACAGAGAAAGAAGGTTCTCTATATAAAGGGAATTAATTATTACTATCTTCCATTGTTTTAATTCTTTAAATTAAAAAACTATTTGATGTAATTAAGGTGTCCTGATCTTTTATCTAAAGTTTATAAAACACATGTATGTAATTACTCACTTGATATTTCAGCCAAAAAAATAGACATATCTATTATCACATACATTTGACAACCAACAAGTTAAATAAAATTTAAGAATTTCATTTAGCCAAGAATGAATTTTGTGGAAAATCTGATACTAGACATCTTTACAAAGTCTGCTTACTAAGTATGGCTGTATTTTAATTTTTCTATGCCATTTTCATTTCTATTGTTATTTACAGTAAAAGGATGAACTAGGAGCATTCCTTAGAAATACTATAGGTTCAGTTGCAGACCACTGCAACAAAGTTGAGCATCACAATAAATAAAGTAATAATATTTTTGCAAGTATAGGGTCTTGCATTCTATTTGTAAAAAACATCTGTAAAGAGTACTAAAGCAAATTACAATGAAGCAAGATATGCCTGTATACCATTATGTTTGAAATTGTGTACTTACGGTGATTTCTAGTTAATTTTACATTGTTTTCATGTCTCATCTCACCATTGTCACTATAACTGACTTAGTGCTGAAACTGTGCTTTTTCAAATAGTTCATCTATGTAAGTTTTGGTTACCAATATAGCCATATATAACATACTAACTTTTGCTATGTACATTCTTTATTTATAGTCTATCCATTTCTATTATCCATTTGTACAAAATGACTTCTTTTTTCTGCCCTTTCTCCAACATACCTAGCCTTTTGGCCACTGACCAGTCTCAGGACTTGGGAGACACAAGCTTCTGCTTCATTCAGCAGTTCTTCAATCGCTGAAGCAGCTCACTGTTAGGAAATCTTCTCTCACGGGCCTCAGACTCAAGTGCCCTTAGCTCTTCAAAGCCTTGAAAAAGAGTAAATTTGCAAGAGGTAGGCAGTGCTATGAAAATATGGAGAAGCAAGGCTAACAATGCTGTAAGAAAAAAGAGCTGGCTCATGGGGTCCTCCATTCTTCTCACTTACTGCGCTTTTGGCCATCTTCCACCTCCAGAGCCACTCGTACTTTGTTGGCCCAGGAGTCAAAGGACTCAGCCCAAACCTTCAGCTTATGCAGCATGTTGGGGAGTTCATCCAAGGTGTATCGATAACTGGAAAAAAGGGCAAGGAAAAACATATTTGGCCCACGTCTGTAACTTGCTCTGCATCCTCCAAGTAGGCACCATGCTCACCGAAGGTACTGCCGGCTACTTGAGCACTTGCAGAGGTCGTTGATGTGTGAAAGGCAGACAAGGCCATCTGGGCAGTCATAGCAGGCCAAGGCTGATAGGAAACACGTTGTCTTGCACTTGATGCACTGGCGTTCATCATCTGGGAGCAGCTCGAAAGCCTCTCGTTCAGCCTCCGTGATGCCCTGGGGGTGTTCAATCCATATATACTGTAAAGACTAGGAGTAGGGTTGCAGACCCCACCTCAGCCAACACTGAGCCCCGTAGTGGGCTCAACTTTGTAAGGATTGCTGTAGAGAAATTGGAAGTCTCTGTATTTCCACTTCAAAATGTATGAGTTAAGAGATGAGGAACACAATACTCAATTTTTGCCTCCTTGTCTCTCTTCCATATTCTATTTCACTGAATCCCTAAGCCCTGCTGCCCACCACCCACCTTCTCCAACAGGGCCTTTCGTAAACGTCGCTCCTCCTGCACCATTATGAACATTTCCTTGTGCACAGCCACAGCCATACTCAAGTCCAGCTTCTCAGGGAAGGCAGCCATCTTGCAGATGAGCTCCTCATGGGAGAAGACACAGTAACGCCGGAGTCGCGGTAGTGTTCAATGCATTGGCGTCCAGCTGGTAGCTGCAAGTAATTCAATGATGTGTGTGGCCTTTTGGGAATCAACTGTTTAGGTGCTCTGTAATGACATCTACCTTTATTATCTATGACTTAATAGAAGTTTGCAAGATCACCACAACTCAGACTCACCCAGTCAGCAGTGCAGAAGTTGACAGCCTCAGCAAAATTATAACCTTGATTAAAACCACTGTGGTAAGCACGAGGAAAAGTGATGACAAATTCTCCTGCACACTGGTTTGTGCGAACCACCTAAAAAAGTGAGAAGGGAGTGTGGGTCAAGACTAATGATGGAATGTGGAGTTAAGAATGCCTTTGAATCTTGTTATAGATATGGGGAAACAGGAAAAAGAGACATAGCCTCAACTTAATTTTTGTTCCTTAAAAGAGAAAATTAAAATGTGAGGTTAATATTTAGAGAAAAGTAGAGAGAAAAATAATGTTCAATACAAGAAATAAATATGAACAGTCCATGAACATGAGAGGAGGGTTACTTATTCAGTTAATAAGTAAATGTAAATTTTAAAAGCAGGAAATAATTCCACCATGAATAATAAAAAGAGAAATCCAAAATTTCATCCCTCTACTAAAAAAATAAGCTGACAGAAAGCATCAAAACATTTTCAAAACTGTGTAATATAATCAGAAACTACAAATACCATGAGAACATTTAATGGACAAAATGAAATTAAAAAACTTACAAATTTTGGTAAAAAAGCATTGTTATAAATTCCCTGCCTACAACCTTTCTTAACCCAATCTCAGCAGGTACCTTGGGGACAGTAGTCTAAGATCCTGATACAGCTTGCTGATGCCACAGAATACAACGTGGATCTATCTGCAAAGAAGTGAGGCTGTTTGTTTTGACCTGTCTGATGGCTTCCTGGAACAGAAGCTCAAGGATCTACACCTTTATTTACCCGAGAGTTTCCCAGAACACAACTGGCTTCCAGGGCTGTGTTTGCTGAAACTAAGTAATGGAAATTTACAGCCACAGTACAGCCACTTGTAAACACACTGTGGGATAAGGGCTCTGAGCAGCTCTCATACATTCCTGGGAATTGAGAAAACCACATACACGTGAGAAAAAAACCTGAGAAGACCCTAATAAGTTCCCGCCTCCGGCTGACTTTCAACTAAATGATCCCACTACTTCTAAAAATAAAAAAGCAGCAACAAGAAAAACTGCCATAATATAATGCTAAAAACATCCAGTTTTCAAGAAAAATTTAGGAAGTATATTAAGAAACAAGAATGTCTAGCTATTCAATACAACTAACCCTGAGGTAACCCAGGCACTGAACTTAGTGAACAAAGACTGAAAATAAACTGTCTTAAATAGGCTCGTTAACATGTCTCCCCCAAAGAGACAACCTCAATAAAGAGACAAAAATTTGAAAGAAAAAAAATAACAGAAAAGTATTCTGAAAACTAAAAAAGTACCACAATTAAAGTGAAAAATGCACTGGATATTTTAAACAGTAGATGTGGCAGGCAAATGAAGAATCGGTGAGTTTTAAAATAGGTCAAATGAAAGCTGCAAGGATTTCAACACCAAATACTGCCATTACAGAGGACTGGTTCTCTACCCTCATTCTTCACCCTACCAACGGACAAAAGATAATGCTGCAGGAGCTGGTTGGGCCTACTGTTCCAGTGCTCTGCTCAGCAGTCCTTGGGATCTCCCGGCAATCAAAGCTCCAAAAGGTTCCTGTTTCCACCCCACTCCCACTTCCATTATTTATTTCCTTAGGGCTCTCCTCTCTCAATCTCAGTAACCAGAGACTAATCATTTAGCTGGAATGTGGGAGGATGAAAATGGGAGAGGGCCTGGAGCATGACCACGGAGACCCACCTCAGCCTAGTTTGTTTTTGTTACTTTGAAGATGATTTGATACAGATTTTCTGTGAATTAAAAAATAAAATTCAAATAAAACAGATCAATTGAGATTACCTAGTTTGGGAAGCAAAGGGAAATGAAAATTCAGAAAAATAAACAGCCTGAAAGACATATATATAGGGCATTATACTGAAAACTAATATGTGCATACTGGGAGTCCCAGAAGAGGGGTGCGATAAAGAGACAGAATATCTGAAGAAATAATGCAAGAACAATTCAAAAGCTTTAAGAAACAATGATCTACACATTCAAGAACCTTAATGCCCTCCAAGTAGGATAAACTCAGAGAGGCAATATAATCAAACTATTAAAAGCTAAAGACAAAGAATACCAAGAGCAGCGAGAGAGAAACAATTCATAATATGTAATAGATCTTGAATAAGATTATTTGAAGATTTCTTAGAAATCAGGGATGCCAGAGGGCATGAGATAAAGCATTTCAAGTGAGGAAAGAAAAAAAAAATAGAAAAATGAAGATCTCTCCAGAGAACTAAAAGCTACATAAGGAAAATAAAAACAATGATAAAGGTACCTAAATAGGCAAATATAAAAACCAGTACTATATTTTTTATGACTCCTCTTATTTTCTTTATAATTGAAAAAAAAATGCATGAAATGATAATCATAAAACTATGATTACAGGTAAACAATGTATGAAGATGGAATTTGTGACAATAATATAAAGGAAGAGAGACAGAGTCACACAAGAGCTACATAGGAATAAACTTTTTTTTTTTATGGAACTTACTATCGAAGATACTTGGTATTAACTCAAACTAAAATGTTAAAATAGTTGTAATACCAAGGTAACTAAAAAAATAACTAACAAATACAATTAAAAAGGGCATTGAACTGAAACACTTATCAAACACAAAACTAGGAATGAGAGATATGAGGAATAAAAATAAATATGACATGCAGAAAACAACAAAATGGCAGAAGTAAGTTCCTTCTTTTGGTAATTATTAACTTAAATTTGCAAAAAGCAAAGATTGGCAAAATAAATAAAAAACACAATTTAACTTTACCTCACCTAGATATAATGACACACATAAAATAAAAGTTAAAGAATGAAAGGTATGTATCATGCAAATAGTGACCAAAAGAGAACTGAGGACTACACAAACATCACAGAACAGATACTTTAAGTAAAAAATTGTTATGAGATACAGGATATTGATAAATGAATTGATTCACCAAGAAATTAATGAAATACAAAATTGAAAGCAGAGAATCAACAAAACCTAAAGCAAGTTCCTTGAATTAACAAAATTCACAAACCTTCAAACTATGACAAAGAAAGAAGACAAATTATTAAAATCAGAAATAAGAATTGGAATAATACTACCCTTAAGAAAATAAAGAGGATAAAAAAATACTATGAATATATACATAAAATTAGATAAGCTAGATGAAAAACACAAATTCTAGCCTTGAATATGTGTGGAAGTACATACTAAGTATACAGGAGGAAAAAAAGTAAAAAGACTCATGAGGCAAGACAAATGGTATAACTAAATGGCTGTTAGGATTATCACCAATATAGAAGGTTATTTTTTCATGAAACAAAGTGATTTAGTTAAAAGTGCAAGTAAACACTGATAAAAATATTATAACGGAAAGGGAGCCTTGAAAATATCAAGTCCCTATTATGCAGATGGAAAATGTAAAGGAGATAGACATAAAAGCTGTGTAGAGATTAACTCGGACCTTAGAAATTCATAAGATAAAATGTGTAGTCCACTGCAGAGACTGAGTGCACTACTTTTCTCCTGCAAAGTCTGGCTTACTCAGTCTTTGGCAAAACTGGCTGACGTAAATCAATCCTGGAAATTCTCAAGTCTGAAATCCCTTCCTGAGCCCAATTTAGGTTTTATAAAATTACAATTTATATCAGTAATGTAAGAAAACTAATCTAAGACTAGGAAGCAGATTAAAGGACAAATTCTAGGTTTCAAATTTTATGTTGTTGAATAATTATCTGATCTCCTTTCCTTCCACCTAAAGATACATTAGTGATCTATGTAGGAAAGTAGCTTGATAGCAGCAGAGCAAGGGAAATAGAGATGTGGTGATACTAAACCTAGCCTGCACACCAAAATGCACATATTTTCTCCAAAACTAAATTCTCCTCATTCCCTCCCCACCATACAGCATGAATTAAATCCAGGTACTCACTGGCACACCATGGGACATGAGGGTGTTTGGGTTCATGAGGGTGACAAGCTGGTGTAGAAGGTCAGGCTGGCTATCAAATAACTCAGGTGTTAGCCTTTTCATCACCTCCTCCAAATGCTCTGCTGCCAGTGAGGGCACCCCATACCAGGTCTTTGGCTCACCCCTGGTCAGGTAAAGAGGAGACATTTAAAGCCTGGATACACCCTTGCATATGAAGAAGTCTTGACATCCACCCCCAGCTATTTGAGCCACGCTCACCAGTGCAGGTAGTTAATGGAATAACTCCAGTGATCTTCAATATGCCAACAAAATGCTGAGAATACCATGCCCACATAAAGCCAGGGAACCTTCATGCCAGAGATGTCTGCATTGATGTGGCAGAGAACAGACCGATCCAGAACCGGCATCACATTCAAATTCCAACCACTGGTTGCATACTCCTGTCAAGTCAGACATTTGCCAGAGTGGGTAGGGAGCAGAACTGGGTAAAGAAAAGCAAACTAAGCAAGGCATATACAGGAGCACAATTGTGCTCTCAGGGCATGCTGTTTGCTGTAGTTGAGAAATAAAATCCTCAGGATGCCATGTGTAATATCTGAATGTAAAATGAAATTATTTCTTCTGGGAAAAGAACACTAACTCAGAACATTAATTATTCATAATTCATATTAAGATTCATCCTCCCTTGAAACTACCAAGTACCAGTCATAAATATTCTTTAAAGAACATTTGCCACTTATTAGCTACCTGCTAGGCTCTTAACATTCTTTCTGGCCTCTAATTAAAATTTATAAACAACATATTATTCCTTAGGTTAATTACATCTTCTAAATATCATAACCATATCTTTTTGTATATGCTTCTGGAGTAATGCACCAAAAATAAAGAAACAAAAAACCATATTATACTCTAAAATTTGCCCGAACCTTAGTACTATACTGTGTATTTTCTGATGACTATTTGAGATGCTCCCTTATTCCCAAACTGCTTAATTATTAATCACGTTATTTATCCTATCTTATTCATTTTTTCTTACTTATTTTTGAAATGACTTATTAATGCACTTTTGGGCAGTATTAAAAAACCGTTGGCTAGTTCAGAAAGACAATAGTGAAATCTCTGAGTAGGAACCTATTAATAGCTCATCTCCACAGAAGCCAAGAAAACTGGCTAAATATATCAGATTCAACTTTATCAGTACTCTGGATAACACTCAAGGGTTTATTGCAACCAGTTATAACTTACTTGCCCATCCCCTACCACATGTCGGTGGAAATCTTGAAGACAGCAATCTATATTGCCCATATTGGCACTTAGTTCCAGAAGGAACAAAGGAGACCTTGTTCTCAAAGAACAATTTGTGTTGACCTACTAGATGTATACTGAAGAACTTATGCAAAAGGCTTATCTTTATTTTACTAACTCAGAACTATTTCTTAAAATTAAAAAAGCAGCTATAAAACACATTTGAAAATACTGAAAGGCAAATGAACAAACTAATCCTTCCTAGAGCAAAGGACGGCAGCTGAGTAAAACAACAGATAGGACAAAAGGCCTAAAAGGATAAACTGGGAGAGATGTTTTGGGGATTAAGAAATCTGAAAAGTTTCCATATATTCCAAGGAATCTAGAAAGGCCACCAGTACCCAGGCTGAGAAAAAAAGTCTGTATATGTTCACTTTTGGCTGACCTTCAAGTTCTGTGCAAGAGTGAAGAGTTGTAGAAGAGTTGTACATGGCCTATTTATGCACTGAAAGGTCATATGAAGAGCTCATTTGCAAAGAATGAAACAGTATCCTGAGATAATGTTTAAAAAAACACTCAGCAAAAAATAGTTTAGAAAAGCCACTTAATACAAATAAATGTGACCCCCAAAGCAGCAACAATAATCCTAAGGGGGTAGAGCATCTGATTTCCAGTTACATTAAAATATTCAAAAATGTTTGGATATCAACAAAAAATTTAAGCATGCAAAACAAACAAACAAAAAGAAAAAAACAAATTATGGCCCATTCAGTGAAAGAAAAAAAAAAACTTACTGAGAGAGCAGAGACATCAAACGTTCTAGAAAAAGAATTTAAATTAAGTATCATAAGTACACTCAAAAAGATAAAGGAAACCATGGACAAAGAACCATGAAAGCCAAAATAACAATGTTTCCTGTAACAGACTCATTAAAGACAGTAAAAGTATATAAAAAGGTCTCAAACAGAAATTTAGGAGCTGCAAAATATCACATTGATGTAGAAACTTCACTAGAGGAGTGAACAGGCAAAACTAAATACCAGCAAACTCAAAGATAGGTCAACTGAGATTAATCACCCTGAGAAGCAAAAAGAATAAAGGATAATAAACAGAGCCTAAGATAGCTACAGAACACATTATCAAGCAAACCAACACACATTTAATTAAAGCTGTAAACAGAGATAAAAGGGGCTGAAAGAGTATTTGAAAAAATAATGGATGGTAACGGCCCACATCAGACTAAAGACACCAATCCAGACATCCAATAAGCACAATACACTCCAAGAAAGAACAAACTCAAAGAGAGTCACACTGAGACAAACTGATGGAAACTATGGAATCTTCTATCAGCAAGGGAAAGGTGACATCTCTCTAACAAGGTATCCCTCAGTACTTCTCAGCCTTTATCTCATCAGAAACTAAGGAGACCAAAAGGCAATAGAATGACATATAAAGTCATTAAAAAAAAAAGAGAGATTAAGAATTTAATAATTCATAAAACTATCCTTAAAGCATGAACATGCCCAAATAAAATTAATTATTAAGATGGAATTGCCACAAATAAAGGATAAAGAATATGACATAAAAAAAGGTTGTTGTACATTACTGAACTAAGTTAGTATTAATTCAATTTAGTGCTAATATATTAGTAATCTCCAAGGAAACCACTAAGAAAATAACAACAGGAAAACATAAACAGGAAATGAGATACTGAAAAAAAAGTTAAACACAAAATCAAGTAGTAAAGGAATGAAATCTGCTACACATTACAAAGTAGACGAATCTTTTAAGACATGCAAAATGAAATAATTACAATTCCATTCACATGACCTCTCTAGAGCAGTCAAGTTCACAAAGGAAAATCGTAATTACTAGCAACTGCTGGGAGAGAATGGTGAGTTATTTAAATGGGTACAAAGTTTTTCCGGATGAGAAAAAAATTTGGTAAATGGATAGTGGTGATACTTGGTAATTCTGAGTGCACTTAATGCCACTCAATTATACCATTAAGAATAAGTGGAGTGATGGCAGAAGCATGGCAGTGTGAAGAGTCCCCCTTGACCCTCTTCCCTTGAAATTACAAGTTGAACAGCTATAATCAAACAAACAGTTTCCAGCCCAACCAACAGCATATCTGAGATATCTGTGTGATAAACTCTGAAGGTGGGCAAACTGAAGTGAACAGGGGAGGAGGGAAAAAGGAAGGAATCAGGTTGTGGCCTGCACTTGCTGTAGCCCCAAACATTCCTGCCTGAGTGATCAGCATGTATTGCATCTGAACCCAGGGATCAGGATTGAGACCAGAGCAGAGAGGGACACAGAAGAGTGACAGCTATGTTCTAAAAGCTGTGTTCTGAGTTACAGAGTCTCGCTGCCTCTCCTCATACTTCCACAGCCAGGAGCAGGCCCCAGAAGCAACTGCAGCTGTGGAGCTGTGGAGCTGTGGAGCTGTGGAACCAGGAGTCTGTAACAACTGTGGAGATTTACATGGCAGCTGGTCCAAGTAACAATGGTGGAGATACAGATGGGAGGTGGCTGAAGCCTGGTAGCCAGATTACTGGAAGGTAAACAGCCACAAGCACACCAGAGAACTCACCCAATTTACCACACCCCACCCATAAAGGCTAATCTAACCAGAGGAGCCGACAATTCGGGACACACAACACTGCATTTGGCTCCTGGGACAGTACTAGGACTTCAAGACCTCTCCAGAGGCTGGGGTCCACATTCTCCCATGGAGGTGGAGCCCTGGGACAGAGGTGACCCAGTCACATAGGGGACACACGACTCCCCACAGAATAAAGGGCTTTTTTTTTTTTTTTTTTTTTTTTTTTTTTTTTTTTTTTTTTGGCCACAAAGCAGAGATCTGGGAGGCCTAAGCAATGCAGAATGTTTGTGCAATACCTGCCGAAAAAAGGAAAATCTCTTATCAACCTGCTAAAGGAAGATCACTCCAATAACAATAGTATTTTTTTAAAAAGGCAAAGAACATTCCTATAAATGCCTAGGTGAAAAAATAATTCATTGGATAACATAAGCAATGAAAGTGACAAGGCAGCTCAGAAAGAACACAAAACTACTTCAGAAAATAAATATATAAAATATAAAATTTCAATAACAGATAATTCAAGATTACAGTTCTGAAAAAAATGAGATGAAAAAATTTCAAATCAATAGATTAATAAACTCAGAAACAAAATTAATGAACAATAGCAAAAATTTGCCAAGGACTGAAACTCTAAAAAAGAACCAAACAGAACTTCTGAAACTGAAGAACTCAAAAAGAGATGAAGAATGAAATAATGAACTTAGCTGACAAGATGGAGTACAGAATTCGTGAGAATGAAAACAGAAATCTGAAAATAACACATACTGAAGAAGAGAGAGACATGTAAGTGAAACAAAAGTGAAAGAACTCTATATAAGAACTATCTTAATTTATTGGAAAAGGCAACACAAGAATAACGGGTATACCAAAAGGAGAACATAGGGAGAAGGGAACAAAGAAAATATTCAAACAGTCAACAAGAATTTCTCAAACCTATACAAAGAACTGGATTCTTGAATCAAAGAAACAAAGAGACACATAATTATCTTAACCCAAAAAGGCGTTCTCAAAGACCCACATATTAAAACTATCAAAAGTTAATGACAAGGTAGGAATTTTCAAGACAGCCAAGGAATAGAATTTGGTAACCTATAAAGTAAAATCCATTAGATTACCATCAGACTTTTTAGCAGAAACATTACAAATTAGGAGAAAGTAGAACTAAATATTCAAACTATTACCAACCAAGAACGTACCCAACAAAGTTATCTTTTAGATATAAATAAGAAAAGACCATTTCAGACATACAGAAGCTGAAAGCATTTTCCATCACAAGGCCTGCATTACAGGAAATACTGAAGGGGGTCATTCTACCTGAAACAAAAAAAAAGACAAAAAAAAAAAATATGAGCAAGATTAATGACAGACAGAAACATTAAAATAACCTTTATTCAGAATAGGGTGTTATACATTTACATATTACACAATGGGTAAAGGAAGTAAAAACATTTTTATAAAAAGAAGACAATAGCTACTGTAACCCAGAAATGAACTGACAGCATAAATATGGAAAATCTGAGACAACAAAAACAAAAAAGGAGTTGGGATAAAGGTCTGAACTTGCAAAAAGGAATGGAGATAAGACACAGCACAAGAAAAAAAGACTACTGTTTTTATGAAACTTTCTTTGCATAAATTTAACGGTAACCAAAAAAAAAAAAAAAAATCCAGAACTGACATATGACACTAAAAAAAAAAAAAAAAGGAAGAGGGGGAAAAAATCATAAAACACCACCAAAGTAAAATAGCAGACAGAAACATCTGGACAAAGAAACATCAAGCTAGCAGAAAAAAAAAAAAAGGTAAAATGGCTATAGGAAAATCTCAATAATCACCCTAAATGTAAATAGACTGAAAACACCAATAAAAAGGCATAGAGTTGCAGAATGGATCAAAAAATAAATCCCAACTATATACTGCCTCCAGGAGACACATTTCAGTTCTAAAGACAAAAATGGTCTCAAAGTGAAAGCTGGGAAATGACACTACAAGCAAATGGCATCCAGATACAAGCAGACGTCGCTGTACTTATATGTGACAAAACACACTTCAGGATAAAAAAGGTAACGAGATAATGACATGCACTTCATAATGATAAAGAGATAATACAGCAAGAAAACACAACACTTACCAATATATATACTCCCAACCATGGAGCACCAACACCTAGAAAGCAACCACTAAAAAAAATAAACTGACGCAAACACAATTATAGTAGGGACCTAAACACCTCACTGTCAGCTACGGGTAGAGTACCAAAGAATAAAATCAATATGAAAATAACATCCTTAAATGACATATTAGGCCAAATGGGAACAACTGACATTTGCAGAGCCTTCCATTCCAAAACAGCTGCTTAAACATTCTTGTCTAGTGTACATGGAACATTCTCAAGGATCGACCATACGCTGGAACACAAAACTAGATTCAACAAATATAAGGAAACTGGTATTATATCAAGTGTATTCTCCAACCATAATGCCTGGAAACTGAAGATCAAAGCATCACACAAGAATACAACAAAAAAGCTATATGCCATCAAAGTTAATAACCTAAAAAAAATGACAAGTTCTTATACATACAACCTTCCTAACTGCAAGCACAATAAAACAAACCATTCTCGAAGTGAAGTCTTTAGGTCTCTATTTTTTTGTTATTGTTGAAAAAGTTTTAAATTACTAATTCAGTCTCTAGTAGACCAATGTAATATAACAGAGTAATTCCTGTAGAATATATAATCCTCTTACATACAGAAAAAATCCAAATATATAAGCAAAAAAACTGTAATAAACAATTCAGAAAAATTGCACATGCAAATCAATGCACATAAACAGCTGCATTTCTATTCACTAAAAATTCTATTTATAACAGTACCCACCCCACCCCACCTCACCTCTGGCAAAACAAACAAGCAAACAAACAAACAAACTCAGGAAAAAAGTTAACCTGGAAGGAGACTTGGACACTGAAAAATACAAAAGGCTTCTGAAAGAAATTAAAGACAAAAAAATGAGACGCTCATGTTCATAAACTGGAAGACAATATAGTTGATCAAAGTGTCTACAGATTCAATGAATTAGTTTGTACCAAATCCCAAAAATATTTTCTGCAGTGACAGGTAATCTACCCTAAAATTCATAAGGAATCCCAAGGACCCTAAAAAGCTAAAAATAATCTTAACAAAGGAAATAAATTGGAGATGTCACTCATCCTGATTCAAATCTTACTATATATCTTACTAAACAGTATGGTCCTGGCATAAAGACAGACATATACATAAAAGTAATAGAATACAGAGCCCAGGAATAAAACTCTTACACATATGTCAAGTGGTTTTCAACAACAGTATCAAGACCATCAATGAGGAACAACCTCTTCAAATACTGCTGAAAAACTGGATTTCCAAATGTAAAAGAATAAAAGCTGGATTTTACCATACACCATATAAAAAAACTAACTCTTTGTAGATCAAAATAATCAGATGTAAGTGTTTAAAACACAAGAGTCTTAGAAGAGAGATAAGAGAAAATCTCCAAGCCATGAGCTTTGGTAATAGTTTCTTGGATGTACATCAAAAGCATAGACAACAAAAGACAAAAGAGATAAAATAAACACTTTTGTGGATGAAAAAACACTATCAAGAATAAAAAGATAATCTAGAGAGTAGGGAAAATACTAGCAATGCACATTATCTGATAAGGGAACTCATAACAAAGTAACATGAATTAATAAAAAGGCAAAGAACTTGTACAGACATTTCTCCAAAGATATACAAATGGCCAATAAGCACAAGACCATGCTCAACATCAGTAATCATCAAGGAAAGGCACATTAACACCACAGATACCTCTTCACATCTATCAGCAGGTTATTATCAAAAAAAGCAGAAAAAATATTTTGGTGAGATGTGAAGAAACTGGAAGTCTGTGCATTCCTGGTACAAAAGTAAATGGCACAATCACTGTAAAAATTGGTATGGTGCCTCCTCAAAGATTAAAAGTAAAATTACAATTATGTTTTAGTATTCCAATTCTGGGAATACCAAAAAGAACTGACACAGGATTTTGCAAAGATATCTGTAGACCCATTACTCATAGCAGCATTGTTCCATATACCCAAAGCAGAAGCAACCAAATGCCCAGTGTCCAATCAAACAGGATAAACAACATTGTATGTATCCGTAAGGGATATTAATCTGCCTTAAAAGATAATTATGACAAATGCTACAAATTATAAACCTTGAAGATGATATGATGGGTGAAATCAGCCAGTCACAAAAAGACAGATATGTATAATAAGATCCTAAAAAACCAGTCAAAATCCTAAGACAAGAATAACAGAATAGTAATTGTTAGGGCTGAATGGAGGGGAGGAGAAATGAGTTATTATGGATGCAATTTTAGTTAGTTAACATAAAAATTATGAAGGTAGGGAGGTCGTGATGATTGCAGAACAATGAGATATACTTAATATGACAAACTATACATAAAAATAGTTGAGACGGTAAATTTTATATCAAGTGAGTTTTATCAGTGTAAAAAAAATCAAAGCAGAGATAATTTTTCCAAAGTATGCCTCCAATGTATATAAAACACCCTCTGTACTGAGGCTCATCACATGTAAGAGAACAGTGCTTCTTTACAGCAAAGAATAATTAGAGAACTCTGTGAAAAATGATAGCACTAAGTATAATTTCATTAAATAGAACAAAGTTGACAATTCATATAAGATGAACTCAACATCAACACCATACCTCATGCAAATATAAACTCACAAAGATCTTACACCTTGATATAAATATAAGACTTTTTTAAAAAGCACATGGAAAGTTGTAATTTATACTGTAATTAGTATTATAAGGAAACTGAAAACCACAATTGCAAAGAATGACTAAAGTAATAAACACTAATGCACCAGTGTAGTAAAAAAAAGTTGCAAAGCAACTAAACTCTTGAACATTTCTGATGGAAATGAAAAAAATATACACCTGCGCCTCAATACAAAAAACCTTTTTTAAGCAAGTTTTTTTAAAACAGTAAATATTGCCCACAATCATTTAAGTGTATTTCTTATATGCAGTTTCCATTTGCATGATCTCAAAAATAGCCAGAAAGACTAAGATAATTACACCAAAAAGAATTTTTGCATAAGGCATCTTTCTCATAAAAGCTATATATTAATTTGAAGTCAGAAAACAATACCATCTCAAACAATAAACAAGTGCTTATTAAATCAGCATCTAAATGACTGCATTAAACTTATAAAAGAGGTTGGGCTTTTTAAACGAGGGCCTGAGGGGACATCAGAAACAAGGTGGAGTGAGAGACATCCCCAGATCTGTCCCATTGAAACAACAAATAAGTTGAACATCTAAAACTCAACAAAAAAAACCCTAACTGCACACCAGCATGTCTGAGCATGGGATCTGTCCACAAGAGTTACTAACAGGCCAAAGAGAGCCTTTATATAATAAACATCCTTTCTGGGGAAAAAGCAAAATACATTTCCATTAATGCTCAGGCAGAGAAATAGTCCATTAAACAACACGAACAACCAAGGTGACAAGGCATCTCAGAAAGATAAAAATCTAGAGAAAATGAGCTTACCGACATAGAAATACGGACTTAAGTAACAGAGATACAGGATGGTACCTCTGAAAACACTCAGTGAGTTCTGAAACGAGTCATATCAACAATTTCATGAATTGAAAAAACGACTAGATGAGTAGAGCAAGGAGACAAACTCTCAAAAAAAACAGAATAGATCTGGAGATAAAAAACAAACTGCAAGAGTTGAAAAATGAAATAGCAAGCTAGAGAAATAGAGACAACCACATGGAGGAAAGGATCAGTGATACTGAAGACAGAAATCTAGAACTCAATCGAAGAAGAAAAAAACCCGAAGAATGAAAAATCATGAAAGAGAAATACAAAAACTAGCTGATACCATCGGAGAGAGAAAACAAGAATAATGGCCATTCTCAAGGGAAAAGAAAAGGAGCAGGGATTAAAAGCATTTTCGGACAAATAGTTGATGAGAATCTCCAAATCCAAGGAATGAGGCGGAACCTAGAATTCAAGAAGTCAACAGAAAACCCAGTTATCTCAACCCAAAAAGGCCTTTTCAAGAGATATTGTATTAAATCATCAAAATTCAACTACAAAGTCAGAATTCTCAGGGCCGCCATGGAAAAGGTTGCGGGCAGTAACCTATAAAGGAAAACCCATTAGATTATCATCTGATTTCTCAGCACAAACCTTAAAAGCAAAGAAGTGGAATCAAATATTAAAACTATTATTGAAAGGAAATAGCAAGCCAAGAATAATGTATTGAACTATGCTCACCCAGAGATATGAAGGAGAAATAAAGACTTTCAGACATACAAAAATGAAGTGAGTGCTCCACTACGAGGCCTGCATTACATTAAACATTGAAAATGGTCAGCTCATCAAAAAGAAAATGACCCCCCAAAAAATTAGAAGTTAGGTGAAGGTGACTAGTAGGTAGATAGAAGCACAGGAGTCCAACCCTTACTAAAAAACAGGACATTATAAGCTTAAAATTAAGAACAGGACATTATAAGCTTAAAATTAAGAACAGGACATTATAAGCTTAAAATTAAGAACAGGACATTATAAGCTTAAAATTAAGAACAGGACATTATAAGCTTAAAATTAAGAACAGGACATTATAAGCTTAAAATTAAGAAGCTTAAAAAACCCTTACTAAAGAACAGGACATTATAAGCTTAAAAATAAGCTTAGCAAGAAAGTAACGAATGTTCAGCACACATAGAGACAATTTGAGACAATGATGACTGAACGAGGGAGAATTCAAAGATCCAAATTTTCAAAGGAGAATGTAAGGCACATGCAGAAAAAAATGGATGTCTGTATATATGTAACGTCCTTTACATATTCATAATAGTAACCACATAACAAAGATTCAAAACTGAAGTACATAACATAAAAGGACCAGATAAAAACCAAAACCCAACCAAAATAAAGAAAATAGAAACACAAGGACAAGGAAACAATAGAAACACTGAGCTACCAGAAAGCAAAAGAAAAATGGCTATAAGACCACCTCACATTTCAATAATCACCCTAAACGTAAATGGACTGAACTCATCAATAAAAAGGCAAAGAGTTGCAGAATGGATTGAAAACCAAAACCCATCCATCCATATGCTGCCTCCGGACACACATCTCAGCTCGAGACAAAATAGACTCAAAATGAAAGGGTGTGAAATATTTTCAAGCAATGGCATTCAGAGAAAAGCAGGAGTAGCAGAACTACACTGGATGAAACAGACTTCAAAATACAAAAGGTAAAGAAAGATACTGAGGGACACTTCATAATGATAAACGGAATCATGCACCAAGAAAACATAACACTTATTAATATCTACGACTTGAATCAGGGAGCCCCAAAATATGTAAAGCAATTACTAACAAAACTAAAGGGAGAAACAGACCAAAACATTTATATAGTAGGGGACATAATACCACACTGTCAGATATGTACAGATCATCCAAATAGAAAATAAACAAGGAAAGAACATCCGTAGATGACACATTAGACCAGCTGGACGTAAGTGACACTTACAGAGCCTTCCATACCCAAAAGCTGCTTACACATTCTCTCTAGTGCACATGGAACATTCTCAAGGATCTAGCACATACGGGGACACAGAGACAGCCTCAACAAATATAAAGAGGGTTGAAATCATACCACCATATTCTCTGATCATAAGGCTTTGAATCTAGAAATCAACTGCAAAAAGAAATCCAAGAGAACTACAAATACATGGAAATTAAACAACATGACACTAAAGAATAACTGGGTCAGGGAAGAAATAAAAAGGAGAGATCAAGAGACACAGAAATGAATGATAATAACTACAACATATCAAAACTTTTGAGCAAGGCAAAAGTAGTTATAAAAGTTCTTATCATTACAGGCTTATCTCCAAAAACAAGAACTAGCCCCCCAAAACAACCTAACACTTCATTTTAAAAACTTCGAAAGGAAGAACAAATGAAGCCTAAGATCAGCAGAAGGAAGAAATAATCAAAATTAAAGAATTAAATGAAATCGAATATTAAAAAACAAAAGAATAAATGCAAAAGCGTTGGTTCTCTGAGAGATTTGTAAACTGACAAACCCCTGGTTGACTCACTGAAGAAAAAGAGGAAAAAAAATCAGGATGAAAGGGGAAAATTACAACAGACACCACAGAAATACAGAGTACCATACAAGATACTATGAAAAGTATAATACCCAATTAATAACCTAGAAGAATTGGACCATACTTAAGAAAAATACAACTTTCCTACACTGAATTAAGAAAGCTGGAAAATTAAATAGACCAATCATCAGTATGGAACATGGAAAACAGTCATCAAAAACCTACTAAAAAGTAAAGTTCAGGCCAGATGGCTTCACCAGTTAATCTACCAAACATTCAAATAAGATTTAAATACCTATTTTCTCAAACTCTTTCAAAAAATCGAAGAGAAGGCAATATTCCAATCATTTTATGAGGCCAGTATTACCTTGATATCAAACTGGTAAAATAAACACACAAAAGAAAACTGCAGACCAATATCTCTCATGAACACAGATGCAAAAATCCTAAATACTAGTGAACTGACAGCAACATATTAAAACATAATATACTAGATCAAGTGGGTGGCTTCATCCCAGGGCCAGGGATGGTTCGATACACAAATCTAATATGATACACACAATAACAAAATAAAAATAAGAATCATGAGATCAATAGATGCAGAAAAAGCCTTCAACAAAAAACAGCAATCCATTTATGATCGAAACACTTAACAAAATGAGTATGGAAGGAAAACACCTTAACTTAATAAAGGCCATCTATGAAAACCCTCAGCCAACGTTATTCTTAATGGTGAAAAACTAAAACCTCCTTCTAAGCTCAGGAACAAGGCAAGGCTGTCACTTCACCACTGCTATTCAACATAACTTAGAGTCCTAGCAAGTGCAATCAGACAACAGAAAGATATAAAGGCATCTAAATAGAAAACGAAGTAGTCAGATTGTCACTATTTGCAGAGGACATGATTCTCTCTATAGAAACCCTAAAGACGCCACGAGAACACTACCAGAAACAATAAAGTAAAACAGTGAAGTATCTGGATACAAAATCAATGTTGAAAAACCCATAGCATTCCTATACTCTAATAATGAAGTGCCAGAAAAAGTGGAAAAAATAATTCATTTGCAATTGCAACAAAAAAATAATATACCTAGAATAAATTTAACGAAACATGCAAAAGACCTATGTAATGAAATATTATGAGACTCTATTAAAAAGAATCAAAAATATAACAAAATGGAAAGATAATCTGTGTTTTGGAGTGGAAGAATCAGCATAGCTAAAATGACCATATTACCTAAAGCATTATACAGTACGGATTAATGATATCCCATCAAAATCCCTTGGCATTTTTAAAGAAAAAAAAAAATCATAGATCTGTGGAAGCACAAATGACCCAAATTGCCAAAGCCATGCAGAGAAGAACGAGCTGGAAGTCACTCTGCCCAACTTCAAATATACTACAAAGTAACAGTAATCTAACAGCATGGTATTGGCAGCAAACAGACACATGACCAGTGGAACAGAATCGAGAGTCCAGAGTGAACCTGTATTTATATGGGAAAAAATTTTTGACAAAGAAACCAAAAACATACGGTGGAGAAAGGAAAACCTCTTCAAAAAATGGTGTGGGAAAACTGGAAAGCCACCTGCAAAAGAATGAAACTATAGGTTGTCTATCATTGCACACCAAACTTAACTCACATGGATTAAGGACCTGAACATAAGACCTGAAACGATAAAATGTATAGAAGAAACTAGTAACTAAACTCAAGGACCTTGGACTTAAAAAGGATTTTATGAATTTGACCTCAAAGGCGGAAGTAAAGCAAAAATAAATGAATGGATTACATCAACTAAAAGCTCAGCAGAAGAAATTGTCAACGAGGTAAGACAACTATCTGAACAGGAAAATGTATTTTGCAAGCTACGCCTCTGATAAGGGCCTAATATCCAAAATATACAAAGAACTCATACAACTCATAACAATAAGAAAACAAACAATCCAATCGTAAAGTAGGCAGAGGACCTGAGCAGACACTTTTCCACAAGGACATAAAAAAGGCCAACAAATATTTGAAAAGATTACTCAAGATCACTATTAGAAATGAAAATCACTACCACAATGAGATACCATCTCATACCTATTAGAATAGCTATAACCAATAGGACAAGTAATTACAAATGCTGGAGAGGATGCAGAGAAAAAGGAACCTTCATACATTGCTGGTGGGACTGCAAACTGGTACAGCCACTATGGAAAACAGCATGGAGGTTCCTCAAAAAACTAAGAATTGATCTACCAAATGATCCAGCTATGTCTCTACTAGGTACTTACCCAAAGACTTGAAAACCCCTACTGAAAAGATATTTGCACACTGATGTTCACAACAGAATTATTCACAGTGGCCAGGACATGAAAGCAACTGAAGTGTCTACGATAGACAACTGGGTCGAGAAGCTGCAGTACATATTTTCAATGGAATATGACTCAGCCATAAGAAAGATGAAATACTGTCATTTGCGACAACAGGATGCACCTCATGATAATCATGCTAAGCAAAATGGGCCAGACAGAACAAGTTGAAAACCATAGATATCACTTATATGTGGAATATAAACCTAAAAGCAACAGCTAAGATGAAAGGAGAAAACATAGAGTCATGGACATGACAACAGATAGACTAATGTTTAGCACAGGGTAGGGGGTAGGTAGATGGGGAAAAGGGGATCAAGTATCTAGTGACAGAAAAAAATCTAACAATGGAGGTGAACACACAATATATATGCCTTACTGTTAAAATGTACAGCTGCAACTTACTAGATTTTAACCAATGTCACTATAAAAAATAATTAATTAAAAAACTAAAATAAATCACCTAGGGAAGAAAATAAATGAGGGTGTGAAGTTCCTATCCTCATTTAAAAAAAAAATACTGCTTTAGCTTTGAGTGACATAAAACCACAACTTTAGATGTTTGCTGGAAAGCAATATGGCCGCAAGTGGTTGTACTGAATAATATGGTTCCAACAACTGAAGAGGGTATTAACTGGCATTATTAATTTATTAAATATATTTCAAATTAAAGGTTCTGACAATTTGAATGCAGATGATATTAACAAATAACTCGCTGATCATGAATTAACTGACAATGAATTAATTCATGTAATAACTGAAGCCCATCCTGCTGATGGATATTTCAGTGACCTTGAACCATTCACTGCAGGAAATATTTACAAAGCTGTTCAACTGGCAACAGAACAGGAAACTGAAATTCTAGGTATTGCTCCAAACATCCAATGAGCCTTAAAATTTGGAACAAATTTTTTTTAATGATGCAATAAATATCAAAGAAGTTATGAAAACTTAACAAAAGATGGGGCTGGGAAAAAAGCAATCAAAAACATAAACATAAATAATGAAACTGAAGTAGTACTTCCAAATATTTTGAGTGAAGAAGATAGTGACTTTGTGCCAATTACAAAGAGGAGGGTATTGGTTTAGATGAGACACTGACAGCAAAAAAAATTTAGTTTTTCTAAATATTAATTAGCATTTTTCCAGGAAAATATGTAAAATAAGTATTTTTGTGACATATCAGCCTATATCTTTAGTATTTTTTTTTCATACTGGTAAACTCTTTACATGGTTTTCTTTCATGTAAAAAATGACTCATGGAACACCTAATCTGTGTAAATTGAAAGATGGGTGTACCTACTCCTAAAAATGGTTTGTCAGTTTCTTATAAAATTAAACAAACTTACTTTAGAAAAGAGAAAATAGTTAATAGATAACATTTCAAGAAGAATGGTAAACAAGAAAGAAGGTATACACATAGATAAATCTATATGAAACAATAAGTCAATACGCATTTTATTGAGCAGAAAATAATTAAAGGCACACAAAAATTTTACACACATCAGAAGAGATGTGACTTGGAGGAAAAAAATACCAAATAAATATAAAGGTTAAGTTACATTTAAAACAAAGTAATAAGGAATAAAATGCATATATGTCAATAAATGTATGCACACATATATACCCACATACATACTCATATATATGTAATTACCTAACTAATTTACTTAAATAAAAATGAAATGAGAAAAAAAGACAAGAACACAGAAAAATAAAACCTAAAAGAATGGAAAATTAAGTACAAATTTAGGTGAAATCGTATAAATCACCAGTAACTACAATAAGTGAAAACTGACTGACTTGCTAAAAGATAAATACTTTACTTGGATTTTTTTAAAAAATCAGTATTTTGTTAGTTACACCTAAAGCTTAAATATACAAAAGATATACACCAAATAAAAACTAGATCTAGTACCTAAGAGAAACTAACAGCAATGGATCCAGGGGTAGGAAAGAGACCACTGTTATTTGTTTTATATGATTCCATCATGGAGAGGGATACTATATACAAAATACTAAATGTATTCGTGTACCTATACACAGACACATGTAAGCATTTATGCACTGTAAGTACCTGGGAGTTTCTAACAGTTTGCAGGTAATATAAACTGTATGTTTTTAAAAGTCAACACTTGGAATAATAACCTAATGAAAAAGTGGTGCAGACAGTGAGACATCAATGACTAGTTCTCTCAGTGGTCTGAGTATTGCTTTGTAGAACCCCAATTCACTTCCAAATATATAAGCTAGAAATTCTCCCTTTAGGAGACATGTAAATAGTGTTCACATACTCTCAATAATAGCCAAATACTGGGAGCAATCCAACAGAAAAACAAATAATGAATACTATACACTATTATACAATGAGGTATTACATAATAGTGAAGAAACCAAATTAAAGATATAAGCAAAAATGAAGATGACTTTTGAAAGCATACAGCTGACTGAAAAGGAGCAAGTAAGAGGTATATACAGCATAATACAAAGTTCAAAAAATTAAACAATGTACTTTTCAGAAATATACACAGGTAATTAATCACTGAAAAACTATAATAAAATTATAACAAGAAAACTCATGGCTGTTTCCCTTTGGGGTGAGTTAGGAGAGGCAGGGAGATATGACTTGTAGAGAAGCATAAAAATAAATTCACTACATTACAAAACATCAATTCTTACGCTCAAATGTGGGTTTGAAGATATCGAACACAATGCTTTACAAGTAAAAAGTTACATGCATTCTTCTGCAGCTTAAATATATGAATAATTTTTCCAATTTCCAAAAAGCAATTCAAACTATACCAAAATGTTAATAAGGTATGCTATGACTGGTTTTCTTTTTTATATTTTTCAATTTTTACTTCTTTAAAAAGAGTAGCAAACTAAATTTTTTTGTAAAAAACAAACTCTACAAGTACTTTTATATATACACACCCAGTGAGACAGTATACATATACAAGAACTGAGTGAGTTCCTTGAAAATTTCTACCTCTTAAATCACTACTTTTGTTTTCTGGATCAAATGTCTCAAAAAACCTAACATGTAGACCAATGTATATACCAAACCAAAGAGTAAGTCTCTTGACTTTGTTCAATATGGTTAAACAATTATAAAAAGGATAATTCCTTAATAATACATGAAATGAATTATTTTTTAGGTTCTTCTTCCCAAATAAGATTGCTTCATCCATCAAATTTTTGGCTCTCGTCTAGGTAGAAATTTCTAATGTGATTAGTTAGCTCTTAAGCCATCTGAGTGGGTATCTGATTACACAGTTAGAAGTCAGTTTGTATTGAAGTATGAAATTAGTGGTTTCTGTATTATTCCATCTATTCCACAAGATATATGCAAATTTTGAGCCCACTGAGGGCATTTCTTGATGTACTCCTGGCTTTCTATCTACAAAGATGAATAAACTGCTCATACCATTTGTTTGTATGTATAATGAAGATAACCAAAAGGTGGTAACTTCTAGTATTTACAATTAGGAAAAGATGAGGAACTACTCTGGTTCCTGAGCAATTAATTCTAAGGTATTATAAAGTTCCTATGTCTATCCCATCAGAAATGCAGAGAGGAAAAAGTGGTAATAACAGTAACTACACAAATTCTGTGTGACTGACAGTTCATTCAATGTCATTAAACTTGACCTTTATCCATAATATGTGAAAATAGCACTGTCAGGAAGGTCCCATAGTAACAGAGTCCTTTCAAAATGCTAAATAACTTTCCCTAGCCAAACTATTAATATGAATTACCATCTGTATTACCTCCTCCTCAGGGGACAGGTTCCCTTTGCTACTGGCGACAGGAAAACCACTGCCAAATTCCTTAGAATGAATGTCTGCTCCGTACTCAACTGTCACATCCTCCTCAATGCTGCTCACCAACCTCCAGAATTCCTTCTCCACAAGTTCTGTAGGTACCATCTGTGATAACAAGTGTAAAAATGACCACAGCCCATTACTTTGGCCCTATGTTCTCATGAGCACTACAAGTATCAGATATCAATCTCTATGTCCCATTCCAGAACCACATACATGTACAGGCATGTTAAAGTAGTCAGCCTTGAAGGAATCAGCCATTTCACCAAAGCTCTGCAAAGTGTACTCCTGGGTGGCTTGCTCAAAGCCAAAGGCTTCAGGGGGCCTTTTGCACTCCTGAAAACATAAAATATCTTAACAAGACAGAAGCAACAGACAAAGAACTGAAAAAAACAAATAAACAAAAACAGCTTCAGATATCTCATCTTGTATCTCTACCTTTCTTATTGTTTCTAGGTAGGATAAGTTTCTTTGGTATCTACTATACATATTTTGTTTTGTTTCCTATGGTTCACGTCATCTGGATCATAATCCTTCTTCTGTCTTGCTTAAGTCTCTACTATCTACTCCTAGTATGACCAACCATTCTTGCTTACTATGTTACTGAATGCTAATCAAAACTTAATAGAAGTATTACCAAGAACTTTAAATTTAACTTTAAATTTTATTTTTATTTAAAGTTAAATTTAAAACACCTGTGTTGGATAAGCCTTACCGCCATAATACACTTTGGGCACCTCCAAACCCCTCTGGGGATTTCAGGAAGGGGTGGCAATAGGCAGAAGATGTGATAATTGTCATCACAGCCATCACAGAGAAGAAGTTTATCATCTTCATCCCCTTGGAAGCACATTCGGCAAACATATGAGTCAATCTAACAGGATAAATAAAAAAATATACAAGCTGCTTACTCCATGAAACCTTACTTCAGTTTTCCAGACTATTCATTTTAAACACCTACCACCAGTCAACAACTATGCAATGTTCTATTTCTGACTTCATCCATGAGTTCTCAATCTCATGGAAAAGAGGACAGGACAGAAATAATTACTAAATAACATATTAAAAAATTATAATTAAGGTGCTTTGAGAGGCACAAAGGAGACTTTTTACGGAAGGTTCAATACTACATAACCATGTCATAAAGGTATAAACTAGGATGGATCATTCGGAGAATAGCATTGTTATTAGCTAGTACAGACTGTAAACATTTACACAAACATATATAAACTTGCATATACTTACATATGTATATAAAGTGATAACCCTCTGTCACAGCTATTCCAATCCTACTTATATATACAACAGAAACACCTACATATAAGCTTATAACTTATACTAAAAGCATATATTCTAACAGTAACATAAATTTGTAGAAAACTACCAAAAACAACCCTTCATGAACAGTAAAACAGATTAAAAACTATAGTGAAGTTCGCTAAAACTGTACTTAATATTAGGATGAGAACTTACATAATACAAATAAATCTTTCAAACATTAATACTGAACAAAGAAGCCAATACAAGATTACATATTGTATACTACCTATTTTAAAGGACAAAACAAGTAAAACTAATATAGGTATTTTAAAGGAAAAACAAGTAAAACTAATACAGTTATTTTTGTGTATGTACTGCAATAAAAATAAAAAGCATCTGAACTGGGTGATAAACTAGATGCAGGGGTAACTAGATGCATGATTACCAAGCTTGGATTTTGTGACAGTCTAAAGCATGAGAAACACAGGATCAACTGGGGACAATAAAGACAATCATTCAGTGATCATGTAAGATAATTACAGAGAAATAGAGACGGCTGGAGCTCAAAATAGGAATCTGCTCAAAGATAATATTTCTGAGAATATCAGCATTTACCGAGTAGAAAGGGGCAAACAAAAAATGAGAACACAGTAAAATTAGCAAGAGAGGAAAGAGGACAATAAAGAAAGGAGATTTACCATTTTATGTAAATGTAGAAACTCTAGAATAGGGATTATAAAAATCTTTCTGTAAGAGTAGGAAAAAGGGGCAAAGATTTATACATGTAAAAGACAAAAGTAAAGCAGGATTATAGAAGAGAGGCACTACTATATGAAATGAGGTTTTGAGAGTCTTGAAGTATTTGCCAAAACAAACCGCTTTTTCACATAATTTATACATCACATTCTCTCCCACCATATTAAGATGTTCAGAAAACAGTTATTACTGGAGTTCAAAATATACAGCAATTTGGTGAATATTTCTGGTCTAAAAAATAGTTGATATAAATTCTGCTCCTAACTGTAACTACTTTAGTATGTTTCTTCCTTTTCCTGGTCATCAGTCTCTTCATAAAAAAGGGGTCAGAAGTAAATGAAACAAAGTTCAAAAACATTATAAAATCACAGATGAGTTCCTTACAAACTGGGCAGTGCAGTGATTCTTTCGTAGCTGCATGGTCATCTTGGTGCAAGACTCTAGGTTGTAATTCAAGTCCTCCTTGGGCAATGTTAACATGACTTTCCCATCCCCACTTGGCTCCTCCTTCATTGTAATAGCGTGGGGGCATATGATCCCTTCTTTATCTAAGAAAGTGAGAAAGAAATCCGAAAACAAACCTGTACTCCATCAAAATTAACAAATCATCTATCTCATGGCACTTTAGTACTTTACTCCTCATATTATCTCTCAGTCTATTACACTTTACCTTTCTTTCGTAAAGTCTTATCCTTGGCAATGAGGCCCAAGCCCATCATCTTGGGCCTGCTCCATAAATCTGCAACTTCTTCAGCTCGGGATTCTTCTTAATGTCCTCTTCGGTGGGCACTGGCTATTGAAGGAGGATTCAAACAAGAAAATGAGTTTTACATATATAAAAATAAATTTTTAGGCAAGATCTAGACTTCCATATTTGCAAAATATCCCAGATTCTATAAAGGTGAAAGAAACCACAGATTAAAATTAATCAAAAGCCTCCATCCATTTTCAAATGTTTACTGATGACACATTTTTTTTACCTGTGGATAAAATACAGCTAAGGAGGAACAAACAAAGAAATTTCTTTCCTCAATGTTTTTATGTTAAAAAAAATAGAATACTGCTTTGTTTGCAAAGCTAATTAAGCTTAAAATCATTAAATATATAATATACTAGACAGTTCAGTAAGTATATTATAAACAGGTCTCTTTCTGCAACTGAAGATGCAAACAGTAAGATAGATAGGTCCCTATTCTGTTTGTAAGCCAGGAGAAAACTTCTTTCTCCCCATAATGTAATCAGAGACCTGGGAAATCTGAAACCTATTAGTCAAAAACACATATATCATACCATATTCATCATATTATATCATATTCATCATATATTTATTTTTAGTGGGCATCATGTTTTTTATGTTTCAACACACCTCACAAATTTGGTTTTGTTGTATCCCCAAAATAATTTATGCAGCCAATTATATTGTATATGAGAAACACTGGGTTAACTGGGAACATAATGGTGGTAGTAAGCATAATTTCCCAATGACCAGGAGATGATTAAAAGAAACACAGCAGTCTGGAGCTCAAAATAAAAGTAGGTTCAGGAATAAAATTTCTGACTGGACAGACTATCCCTTCCCCTCAAGTATAGATTTATATCTATATCTATATCTATATCTATGTTTCCATAGCTTTTTTAAAATTGTTATTCTGCAAAAAATTTAACTTATGCATTTATCATACAATGTTAACATGATTCAATTTTTTGGTATTATGAATAATTATATAATTATTTTTATAAATTTTCTATATCTTAGGGTGTTTTAACATATCTGTGGTGAGAATATGCCTCTTGGCTGCTCCCAGAACACTCTCCCTCTCAGGGCTAGCCAGTTCCTAGAGGCAGTAAACAATACATAGGTGAGTATGCTTTTAATATAAAAATCAATAAATCAAAAGTCCATACTCCCAACAAACTCATCTCTCAGACACCCAGATATTTTTCCTGCCCTAAATCAACCCATAGCCAGGTACCAAACAAGTAAGGAAAGTCCCTATGCCCCAGGGCCTGCTGGAATTACTCAAACTAGCTATTTCTAAATGTTTATCCTACGATGCACCTTGCCTTTCCTGAGAAAAAAATCCAATAAAGGCTATGGCCTATGCTTTTTCCTTGCTCTTCCTATCTACCTCCTCACTGACACTAATGTTTCCTCTTATGGTCTTCTGTGGTGAGATGTCCCTATTGTTTCTAGGGGAATTGTGCATACCACTAAAACTTTCTTTCAATGGAAATGAAAAGGTTAATTAGGGTTAATATAAGAAGTTTGAAAACAGGCAGTAAAAGAAGATTTAATCAGTTTTGTAGACATGTAACTCCTAGATACCATGACATTATGATTTTACATTACATATTAATTACATGTTAATTATACCACATTATATATTACATATTACCTTAACATACAGGTTTCTAGCAAAGCATATGCCTTTCAAGAGATTGTTTTAAAATATGAAATGACATAGTATTACTCTTAAATTTAGACATCTTACTATTAACTCCTTTTTTACATACACTAATGTATAAAATGAAAAAGATAAATTTGTGTTCATAATTTCTATTACTACCTTTACTTGTTTTCTGCTCTTACAGAATTAACTTACAACTTTTTTCTATAGAATTAACTTACAACTTTTTTTCTTTAATGTTCTGAAAGTCCAACCACTTCATTATTTGGTTTAATAACCATACAGTTTTCGAGAATTTAAAAACCTTTCCAGCAAAGTAAATAATCCCTATATTCAGAAACCAAGTGTCTAAAGACTGTCAGATTTTGAAAAAAATGTGTTCCATTGGCTTATACTCACAACTTTCAAATTTTACTGACTTCTAAGTTATAACATGCTCATTTTCTTATTCGACTTATTTTCAGACACTTTTTGTTATAAGGAACTAAAGCACTAATGAAATTCAGAATCTGACTTTAATAACCTAAACTGGATTACTATTTTTTATTCATTCTAATGCGAAAATATTTTAGGTTTACTATTAATATTCACAAAATAACTTCAGATACACACCTTAATCCTCCTTTACAGTATTTCAGAAATAAAAATTGACAAGAGAATATTTCTAGAATGCCATCAAGTACAGCTGGCCAGAGAGTGGGGAGAGAGGAGAAAAAGTAATCAGTTCACAGAGCTGTGGGCTGAAGTAACAAAAACTGTTCAAGGTTGAATATTTGTTGAAACTCTGAGTCCACTTTCAGAGGCTCTTTCAGGCAGGCACCTTCTCTTGCTGACCAACAAAGTTTCCAGACTGTGGCCAACAACCAATCCAGAAGCAGCATACATTTCTTCCTGTGAACTACTCAATTCTAGCCTAGAACTTTTTCTTCTTCACTATCCCCTGCCCCCTTATCTATAACTAACGTAAATCCTTTCAAAACAACTTACAACTTTATTCCCCAAACTCATTTTATGAAAGAGTAGCAGAAACCCCAGGACAGCAGACATGTCTGTCTTCTCCATTTAGTCCAGCAGCTGCAGGTTTAGATTGCATTCCCTAGTACCTGGTCCTTTTGCTGGCTAGCACGTGGCTTGACAAGTGCTTCTCTTTCAGAAAAACTTATGGACTCAAAGGTGTCTGAACAGCACATCCAAATTTTTATGTGTATGTGGACACACAAAACAGTCTTAAGAAAATTTAAGACTGTAATGTTTACATTTTTTCTCTATTTCTGAAATCTTGAAAACCTTTCTGAGTACAGTGATTTCTCCTCTGATAGGCAGTTTTTCTACATAGCAAATAACATGGCACATAACAGGTCTTTGATATATAAATAACTAATCCAAAGCATTAAGTCCTCTGTCTCCTGTACTCTAAGAAACAACATTCCTCTGTCTTAGCCAGGTGATAGGCAACTAAGGACCCCTATAGGTTAAAGCCTGCCATAATTGTTCAGATAAGACAATCCTAACCTCTTACCCTGCCTTGCCTTGCCTTTCCTCCAGAAATCTCAATGAAGCCCACGGCCAAGGCTCTCCCCTCACTCCTGCCCCTTCTGCCTCCTGACTCATGTTCTTGCTTCCCACTATGGCCCTATATCCCAAACATTATAACCTTTGTTTCCTAAACCTCTGTTGTGTCACTTCTGACCACATCTGACTAACCACCTCATAAAAGAACACAAAACGAAAACCAACAGTTAAAAAACAAACAACTATACAGTGTGCTTTGTGGAACTCATCCTAAAATTCACAAATATTAACTCCTAAAATGATACTAAGAGACTATACGTTTACTTTTTAAAATCTGTAAAAGGTAAACTAAAAAAATACTGCAGTACCGTAACTATGAAACAAAATAACTCTCATTTCAATTCATTCAATTTTGAACCAGCTATAGGTTTAACAATAAATAAATAAACCACAATGTTTTATATAAATGAACTGTCCCCCAAAGCAGATCCCAGAAGAACTCTGGCAATTTATGAAAGAAAAAAAAGACACTCACATCAGCTTGTCGCCACTTTGCCCGGTGACTACAGCTGCTGAACTTGGAAGGCTGCAAAGATTGCCTAAGGGGAATGCTGTGGGGTTTATTATACTCCCTGTCTCTTTCCTCACTGTCAAATGGGTGAGTGTTACACTGCTGGGGGAAAAAAAAAATCTAGGATCAGGAATTGAGTAACATTAACAATCAACAAATAAAGTATTCTTTCATTCTAAAACTCTAGCAATGAAAACTGTACTTCACTCTAAACTAATCTAGCCCCTTCTCATCCTGTGGAATGACAAAGTTCTTATTATGAGAATTCCTCTCCAAGTAGAGGAATTATATTTTACATACACTTTTTCTTATGTATAAGCATTAGAGTATAAAAACAACATTGTCTTTGGAAGCATAGTGGTAGATCTAAGCTTGGACATTTACTCTCTCACTTTTACTTTTTTTTCTACCTCTTTTACTCTGTGTATGGTCTGTGAACATGAGATCTTTCATTCTGTTCCAATTTCCTTGTCTGAAAAAGCGGTAAAAAAACATCAAATCTAACAGAATTATGTAGATTAGATAAAAACATGTATATATTTTTACACATATATACATATGCATTTAAAAAGGGCTTTACAGATAAAAAAACTTAAAATCTTATTATTTAAGATACCAGCTAAATCTGTTCCCACTCAAGTGAAGGCCAAATAGTAGCAATGTTTTACCCCTAAATTCACTTTGTCTGAACAATGCTCAGGAAGTTTAACAAGTGCATAAGGTAATTATATAAATTCTCTCTTTCATAAAGGATGACCTAAAATAGGCCCAAGATCTTGTTCATAAAAATATCCTATTATACCAACCATCAAAGACAAAGGGAAACAACACTCTAGTCCTTATCTAGCTAGCCTAGCAGGTACAAAATTTCTTCACATAAGCTGCAAAATATTTTCCAGGCCTCCTGGAAGTTCTAATTCTATCAATGAACTTAAGAGTTTAAACTCTGAACTCAGGAGAGAGACTAACCAAGAAGGTAGACTGCCAAAAGAGCAAATCACATTAGGCCCTCACCACAAGGTTAGCTCCAGACTGAAACATTTCATAGGGGTAAATAATGCGTTCATAGTGAGATCTTAGCAGGGAGCCAATGTTTTTGCCTGGTGGGTACTTGAGACGCTGGGCAACTCGGGCCCACCGCCTGTCCTTGCAGATTGCTTCATAGCCCCCTTCTTCCACCACAATCTGAAAGGATAAGAAAGACTATAGGTTAACTGTAAGCAGACTAGAGGGACCTAAAAATAGTAATTAGGCCTAAAATATTTAGGCTGTTCCAAGCATTCCAAAACAAATCTGAAAAGAGTTTGCCAAGAAATGTTAACATGCACTATGTTCTCATCTTTTCTGCCCAAGGACACAACATTCAATCTACAAGGTCTATCAGCCATGGGCTTCTTGTTTTTCCTTTTGAAGATAGAATTACTCTTACCTTACTAAGGCTGTAGAGGTCCAAAATCCTCCGCTCCACATTGGGAATTTTTAATGAAGAACCTTGGAATTCCCAGAATTTTGCAATTTGGTCCAAATAGTTCAGTTTCACTCTGGTCTCAGCCTAGAGAAGAGAGAACCCTATCATTAACCTGACTTTGGTCCAATATAAAATGGATGGTACTATTGTTCTGAACTATCTACAATTCTCTACTAGGCTACAGCCTAGGCTTTACTGCCTAAATCACCACAAGGGGTCTATAAAAAGCTCAAATATGCCAACTCTTTAATATGACAGATTGCAGAAAACGATGGTCAAAAATCCTACATCTTAAAATTTAAAGCATTACTCTTGGGCTAAGTTAATGAAGCCTAAACAAGATAAATAGGGTCAACCTAATATCTTCCGTAAGATATCCATTTCAGTCTACAGACATAAAAGTGAAGGGAATAAAATATTTTCAGATTCTATGTCAAAAAATTGGACGTGAAACCCTTTTCTGAACTATCCTTCCCTTACCTCAGTTAATTTCTAATAGCAAAAAAATAGGTAAATAAATGCTGAACCATTCATAAGGTTTCTCATATTTAATACTAAGCGGAATATATCTTCACAACTGCTTTAATAAACAAGCTCTACCTCTACTACTTATTCTGAACCACTCCTAAACAATGTATTTTATTCAAGAAGAACGACTACAACTACCTAATTTAGCTGGAAATTTAGAAGACTTTATTTCTGCTCTGAACTTCTTGTTAAATCAGGAAAAATCCAAAATGATATGCATATGGAGTGAAAAAAAACAGAAAGGTAGTATCTATGTGACAGGTCTACTTTTCGTTTGCTCACCTTTAAAAATTTAAACCCTTCATGTCTTGAAATTTTGAAAAGACCTTACGCAAGATCGATAAATATTTTGAGCTTGAGTTATAAGCAAAATATACTACCTAACTTCTTTAACTACAGTTACAAAAACTACAAGTAAAATAAGATCAGAATTCAGCTTTTACTACAAAGGGTGACTTCCCTTTTACCTCTAGTTCATTTAGCCTCTGGATCCTAGGAGTAAATCTGAAGTTGTCAACTTCTACTGCAAAGGGAGGCTGCCAGTTCTAGAAATAAACAAAAAAATGATTATGGCACAGTAAAAGACAGAATATGTGGATAGCTAGAATCAACTGTTTCAACTTTCATATCCTCCTCTTTTAAGATAATTCGGGTTGCTATTTTTGCCCCAAGTGCTCAAACAGTTGCTTATTTAAGGTGAGGTAAATGAGGGGGGAGAGGAGGTTATGAATGCAAAACTCCACTTAGTCTGTCTCCTCCAAAAAAATGCAAACATTAAAGAAACAAACAAAAAAGAAATCCCACAAACAGCCTAAAAGCTGAGTTTAAAATGATGTGTCTAGTAAAAAATGGCCCATTGGATATTTTGGATCAAGTAAATATGGTTAAGAAACTGTTTAATTTCAAATGTAGATTAATATCTCTTATATACTCTTAGAAAAGCTAAGCATAATACTGAGAAAAATATAACTATGCAAATAGAAAAATGCAAATGTTATAATCTCCCTAAGTATGCAACAAATGAACAGTATGCCATTAAAGTTGACATACACTCCGAACATCCTATTAATATATTTAAAGTGATGGCCTAGGTTCTTTTCAGTTTACACTCTTAATTTAGCAAACATCCATTTCAATTAGTAGTTGTAAGTATATTAGGTCAACAGGAGCGGTCTCTAAGTAAAATACTATTAGTCTGTTTGTTTGGAAGAACTCCAAATGCCACTCTACTGTTTTCTGTTTATTACAGAGACACTAGTTCTATGAGAAAACGAAATAATCCTAGCCCTGTAGTTAACAACAACAAAAAAATCATATTTTTCATTGCTTCAGTTCCATAACAATCAGTTGCGAATACATTAAAATTTATTTTTATGTTAAGTATAAAACATAAAAATCCAGATAACTCGTGGCACAATGCAGAATCAATTTCAAAGATCTTTTCGTTTGTTCAATAATGATTAACTCTACGAAGTCTGAAGACGCGATACGAACATTCTCACGAGAGGGTATTCTAGTCAGACGTTTAAATATTAAGAAATTAACAAATAAGTGGAGGATTCAGCTAAGAGCTACGGGTTTCTAGTTCTACAACTAAAGCTTTGTAAATCTGTAGTAACTCTGAACTCAATCTAAAAGCCACTTCCTAAAATATTTGATTTAGAGGCTTACCGCGGGCGGTCGAATCTTGCAAATGCCCGACTTTTCGGCTATGGGCCTGATTTTCGCGATGTAGTCAAGCGGGTCTCGGAATTCAGCCCACGTAGGCTCGAACACTGGGCACTCAGGTGGCGGTAGGAATCCGTCGGTTCCGGAATCCATGTCAGCTCGGATGCTAATACGTAAAATATGATTTGGCCTTCTTCCCTGGCGCACTGATCCTGCCTAGCTAAAAGAAAGACCCAAGTGGGCCTTATTTTTACGAAATTCCAGAGTTATTTTGCTACATGTAGTAGCTTACCGGTCACCACAGCAGACGGTTTTATAACCACCATCTTGATCCTTTAGCTTTTCCGGTTGTTTTACATCCCGTGTCACTCCGCGGACCGATTCTTAAGCGTTATCGCTAAAGCTGAGATACGTTAAGAAGCAAGCCACTTGAGAGGAGGTGGACGCAGGGACGGGGAAAAGGGGATGGACAGAGACCCTACAAAACAGGAGCTTCAAAGATATTAATAATTTCACAAGCCGCACACAAAAACAATACCAACAGTACACCGGATCTTTTTAAAAATGGGTTCACTGCGCATGTTACGCCTGCGCACTGGAGGGTAAGGTCTTCAAACAAAAAGGCGGGGGCGGGGGAAGAAGGAGGGGCCCGGCAGGGGCCGGGCAGGGCTTCTTACTACCTCTATTGAAAGAAACTCGAACGAACGCAACTTGCCTCTCTTTTCTTCTGAACAGGTTCCAATCCTGAGTTCTCAAAGTCCTTCTAACACTCTCCAGAAACTTATGGGTTCCGGATTCCCCAGCTCATTCTACAGCAAGGAAGTATGTTACACCAGTTTCACTCTCTGGGAACCTTAATAAAATACATTATATTAATGTACACTGATTTAAACAACTCCTCCCATAAACACCTTTCCATTTTTAACTTCAGAGTACAGATATTCATAATAAAAAAAATGCTCAAATGTTTCATGACAACTGCTCAATATACTACTACAAAATTAATGTGCAAGAATGAAGCACTAGAATTAAAATGTGAATCCAGCCAAAATCAGAGCCTACAAAGTCCTGACCAGCTCTGCAGCCAGGAGAGGGGAGCAGCGCACAGTCAGAACAAAGGAAGAATTCTGCTGGAATTGCTAACAACCCATTCCCCACACCTGTGAAGGGGAAACAGGAACCAAGAGTCGTTCCCTTGGCTAACACCATGGAGAACCTAGGGCCCAAGGCTGAGAACTGCCAGCAGGCCTTTCACTCTACACCTTCTTACCTTTTCACACTAACTATCCTTCCCCTTCTCACTGCCCCTGTCAAAGGAAATGGGAGCTAAAGAATGACATAAAGAATGAATTCCCTGAACACTCAGGTCCCTTCTCAGTTGTTTACTGTCTCTCACTGTCCTCTCTGGCCTCGAGAAGACCAACACTGTTGTGGAGTGTCACCCCTTTCCTAATAAACTTTCCTTTTTGCTCTACTTTGGTGTGCGTGTCAAATTCTTTCTATACTCTCCGCCAAAGGACCTTCTTCTTCTCTCGCTGCAGGGCCTGTTCTCCCTTTCACTTGGGGAAATTTGCCCTGTTCTGCACCACCCTTTCTGGCAACCACGAAGGAACCAAAGGACATAAACTGGTCGCTCCCAAGTTCGCCATGGCTCCTCTCATCCGAGAGTGGCTGGGATTCATTTCCCTACACCACGCAGATCAACTGATCAACTGGCCCTGGGCCAACAGTTGATGCATTTTCCGGGGGAGGAGGGGGGGTGCTGGGGAGAGACTTGTTCTCTAAGCAGAGCAGGAGTCCAGTGGCCCTGTCTACCTTTTCCCACTTTTCCTCCTCTCACTTCCCTGACTTGGCATCGCTGCTGGAATCGAAGAGAAGAGCTTTGAGGTACCCTGTTCGAACTCCAAATTAAAAGACTGCACAGCACCTCTCGCCCACAACAGGGCAGGAGAGCCCTCATGGGAATCCTCTGTTCCCTCCTCTCAGCCCCTTGCTTTCATTTTCGCTGAGCGCTCACAGCCGGGGAAGCCGCGGGCTGCCGTCCTTGCTCGGGCTTACTCCCGGATCTTGCCCTTCAACCTTTACCTCCTTCCCTCCCCTCTCTAGTGGGAACTCCAGCGGGGCGGAGGCGGGGTCACGGTAGCAGTTCCCCTGAACCGTCCAAACGCACCCTCTGTCTGTCCTGACCTCATTTCTTGATTGGTCCTGGGATGCCAGAGCAGCCTCAGAGATGGCCCTAATCGCTGGGATCTGCGCACCGCCAGGCCAGCCCCGATTGCATCGGGTTCCCTGGCTGCACGCCTCCAGCACAGGACTTCATGGTAGTTTTTACCCAAAAAGTTAGCCTTCCGTTGCCATCCTTGAATTTCTGTGTGTCTGTCTTTCTCCCTTGGAGCTGCAGGTAAATCCCTGCACACGCTCGAGGCAGTGGCGGGCCTAGACCCACGCTGTCATTCCCCTTCTGACAGTGGGGGGCGGGAGGGGGGAGCCCAGGACCCCCCTCGTGCATCCCGTTGTTCGAGCCACAGGTCAATCCCTGTGCATGCTCCTAGAAGGAGTGGACCCAGATCCCTACTGCAGTCGCCGCTTTCAGCAGTGACGGGCCCAGACCCACGCTCTCGTCCCGCCTCTTGTGTCTTCCCAGGAGGCACCCCATCGCAGGGCGCACCTGCGCCCCTCTCTGGGTGAGTAACGCACTTTCAGACTCAGGCAGAGCTAGCACTGCTATCTTGAGGTTTAGTTTCAGTGCTTTACCCAGGGTGTCCAGGTTCAACTCTCCGAAGGAGAAGAATAATTTTCCTCCTTCCTCCGCAGCAGCAGGGGCACTTCCCCGCTTGTGCCGCGCGGGAAGGCAGGAAGCGCCGCGCCGCGCCCAGCTCTCAGCGAACGTGTGGCAGCAATTCCTCGCAGCTGGGACCTGTAGGTGCCCGCCCCCCCTTCCAAACTAACCATGTCAGGGGGACCAAGCAGTCTGGCCTGTAAACAGTTCGTTAAACTACAATACTCTTCTCCAGTTAGGCCTTCTTGGCAAGGAACAGGAAAAGTGGGAAAGTGCCCTCTATTTACAAGCGTCTATGCTCCTTTACCAAGACCCAGACTTATTATATCATTAGATGGTCCAATGATAGATAGGAGTGCCTTCCCACAGATATCAAAATAATCAGGAGTTCTCTCCTACCCCTTCGCCCTCACACTCTGAGAGGGGACCGAGTTCTCCCGGACCCACCTATTGTATTGCATCTCTAGGGGAGTTACAAATACTGATGATGGGGCATTCACGCACGGTATGTGCAGCACCTCTGGCTTATATTTGTTGGAGTCACGTAATGTGGTGGTTAAGAATTCTAATTGTGACAGAAAGGAAAACGTATGTTTTTGATAACAGAAGGTATAAAGTATAGAGATATATTCTGAAGGAAGTTGAAGGAAAGGTGTTTGTCTTAAAGTTGGCTATTTCTGACTGAGTGAGAAGAGGCAACCTGATGGAATGCGGAAAGAAGTAGGTCTGTGAAGACAAATCCTGAGAGGAAATTTTATGCAATTGAGCTAAAGGAGATTGGAAATTTAAATGTCAAAAGTAAGCTTTAATGAAAAATTAGAGTTGTGTTTCAATGTTTCTTAAGACTATTGGTCTGCTACTGACATTATAAAAAAAGTTTTCTGAGGAGAAAACAAGGATTCCACGCTTCACCGAAATAGTTTTCCATGTTTTATGTTCCTCAGCCAGTATTCTTTGGCTTTTAGAGACTATGCTAACATTGGCCCAAAGTCTGTGGGCCAAACACTCCTGGCTATACGTTTCATAACTTGGGCTGTGCCCTGTACTGACAAGGAAGCTCCAAAAGTTTGGGCCTGGACCTCAAACCCCACAGGCCTCCTTGGTACCGAGACCTTTAAAGGTGTCCAATAGCTGGGATGGGGCAGAGAAGGAAGCGGGCCTTGCCCTTGGTTGGCCATGGTTGGCAATGTCAGGACTGGGGCATAATCAATGTGCACACTGCAGAAGGAAGGGTACTGGAAGGGCCAATGTCCATCCAGCCTTGGGAAGCTGGGGAAGGGTGGACCTCACAAGCCCTCACCCCTCAGGCAAGACTCTCATGAAGGAGCTGAACCCTCCTCCAACAATGGAGGCCCAAGTGCTCCCGGACTCCAGTCCTAGAGAAATCCATTGTAATCACGACAGCAGCCTCAGGTCACCCTTGACATGGCAGGAAGGAAAAACTATTTTTGCTAGGAACTGGAGCTGCCATGGGTCTCTGTCCAATGCTGACTGCACAGAGACAGGAATAAATGGACACCCGTCCATAAGATATTTTGCTTTTCCCATCGTGAGACTAGCACTAGCAAAGAAATTCTCCAGCACACATGAGGAGCAGGGTCTGGTGCGGGGATCCTCTCATTCCGGGAAATGGGGCACAGCCAAAGAGGGGGGCAGCCCCCTCATCCATTACACAAAGCATGTTTGTGGGGAACCTAAGGCTAAACCATTCACAGACGACCCACTCCTATGTCAGGGCTTCCTATGAGCACAGCAGCTCCCTCCCTGCGATCTATTCAAAGTCAGCCTTAGCCCTCCACACAAACAGAAAGGACCCACCAAGCTTCCTTAAGCTCCCCAGCTGCTGTCAAATTACAAGGATTCAGGGCGTGGTGCATCCGTCTCAAATGAAACGGGTTTCTCTTGAGTCCTCAGCTTCCTTCAGAAAATGAACTGAGAAGTGCGACCTATTCCTGTGACCCCGCGGAAGACCTTAAGCTCTTGTCCCGGAAACTAGATGAGTCCCCTCGGGAACTAGATAAGTCCCCTTGTCCTGTGGAATCAAAAAACTTTTCTGAATTATCTTTTAGTCCAGTGTCTATGCCACTCCTCTCTCCAAAAACAATTCAATTTCCTTTCACTAGCTATCTTTACCTTGAATTAACAAACTGCCGTGGAACAGCAACTTCATTGTCAATTATCTCTACTATTAAGTTTGACTTTTGTCTTTTCATTCTTTTTGCTAAATTTATACCTTCTAGTCTTCCTACCAGTTCTACGCCCTGGAAGGACCTCACGTTGTCTGCCTCCAGGGCCCTCAGAAGACAGAACTTTGTCCCTCAACATCCCCTGAAGAATAAAAGAATAACATCTCTGAGGCGAGAGGGGTGGTGGGGGTGGGGTGGGGAGGAAATAAGGCAGGGAGGAGGTAAGAGAATTAAAATGTTAATCAAGCCAAAATCAGAGACAGGCAATGTACTGATCAGCCCTGCAGCCAGGTCACCGGGGCACCTTCGGAACAAAGGATGATTTCTTCTGGGATTGCTAACATGCCCCATTCCCCACACCTGTGAAGGGGAAAGAGGAACCAAGAGTCATCCCCTATGGCTTTCTCACTGTCCCTCACAGTCCCTCTCTCTGCCTCTGAGAAGAGACCACACTGTCTGTGGAGTGTTCTCCCTTTTCTGATAAACTCCTTTTGATTCTAACTTTGGTGTGTTGAATTCTTTCCAGACTTCTCTTTGTGGTTGGACTCCTCACTAATTTAGGAAAATTTGCCCTGTTCTGCATTAAAATAAAACATTAAAGAGGAGGGTCTGGGCATAATAAAGAACAAAAAGGAATTATTTGAGTAAAAGAATTGCAATACAAGAGACACAGATTTGATTAGCAACCCAAATTGCTCTCTGGAGCCAACAAAGAAAGACAGTATTTCTAAAGGCAAACAGCACAAAATGTAATTCTTTCCTGCAAATGAAAGGTTCAGGTTTTTAGTTTTTCACCAGTAAGTATACAAAATTGTCTGAGGGTTTGTTATATATGCCTTTATTAAGACACTTCCTTCTATACTGATTTTGTTATGTTTAGATTATTAATGGATGCTGTATCTTGTCTTCTTGGTGCATGATACCCTTTATCATTATGAAGTATTTCTCAGGGCCTTTCTTTATCCTTTGTATTTTGAAGTCTATTTTGTCTGATGTTAGTACTGCTACTCCAGCTTTTCTCTGAAAGCCATTTGCTTGAAATATCATTTTCCACCCTTTCATTTTGAGTCTATATTTGTCTTTGGAGCTGAGATGTTTCTCCTGGAGGCAGGATATGATTGGGTTTTGTTTTTCGATCCCTTCTGCAACTCTGTACCTTTTTCATTGGTGAGTTCAGTTCATTTACATTTAGGTTATTGAAATGTGAGGTCTTATAGTCATTTTTTCGTTTGCTTTCCAGTAGCTCGGTATTTCCATTGCTTCCTTGTCCTTGTGTTTATTTTGTTTGGCTTTTGTAGGTTTTTCCTCTGGTTCTTCTTGTTTTATGTTATATGTCAGTTTTGAAATTTTGGTGTGTGGTTACCATTACAAATATGTAAAGGACAGTTACACATATACACTTGTCCATTTTCTCATGCACGTGCCTTATCTCCATTTCCCTTTGCAAATCTGGATCTTTGAATTCCCTCTTTTCACTAATAGTTATCTCAATTTGTCTCTATGTATGCTGAATGTTCATTACTATCTTGCTATAGATATTCTATTATTTTGTTTACAATGCCCTGTTTTTAATAAAGGTTGCACTCCTCCGCTTCTATATGCCTTATAGTCACTTTACTCCTAATTATATATTTTTTGCTTTGTTTTGTCCTTTTGTTTTAGGTGTGCTGACCCCTTTAAGTATTTCCTGTTATGCAGGCCTCATAGTGAATTCTCCCAATTTTTGTATGTCTGGAAAGGTCTTAAGTTCTCCTTCATATCTAAAGGAGGGCTTTGTTGGATACATTATTCTAGGCTGGTAGTTCCTTTCACTTAACAGTTTAAATATTTAATTCCATTTCTTTCTGGCTTGTAAGGTTTGTGCTAAGAAGTCTGATGATAATTCCATGAGTTTTCCTTTATATGTTACCATTTCCTACTTCCTGGCTGCCCTGACAATTCTTTGTCATTGATTTTTGATAATTTTAATAAATATGTCTTGGTGAAGGCCTTTTCTTTTTGGGTTGAGATAACTGGGTGTTCTGTTGACTTTTTGTATTCCAAGCTCTAGCTCATTCCTTAGTTTTGAGAAATTCTCATCCACTATCTGAAAATACTTTCTAGTCCCTTCTCCTTTTCCTCACCTTTGATAATGCTCATTATTTTTGTTTCCTCTCCTGATAGTATCAGCTAGTTCTTGCAGTTCTCTTTCATTATTTTTTTCTTTGGTTTCTCCCTTCTTGCTTCTGATTTATTTTTAGATTTCTGTCTTCGATATTACTGAGCCTTTCTTTGATTTGGTCTACTCTATAGCCTCTATCTCAGTTCCTGCAAATGTGCCCAAATAGTTTTGCACATCTCGTGCCACCATGAAGATCTGTTCATAATCATCTATTGCTCTTCCTCTCACTGTCCAAACACTGAGCATTTTACAATTGCTCAACTGTTAGTACACAGTATCAGAGGCCAAGGTTCATATGTGATTACCAATTGACCACTCGACTTGTCCTGGGGTTACTGTTTGTTTCTGTGTCCATCCAGATACATCAGTGGATTGTTGAATGATGACCACCATCTAGGCAGATGGATTGTCTCAGCTAGAGCCATCAGTTAACCAAGTTACAGCCAGAATTCCCCCCAACTATTTTGCAGTGCTTTTCAACTTGCAGGGGCCAACACGAGGATAGGAGCAGGATAGTGAAAAGGTCTATACATTTAACAGTTGCTGTTCTGGAGACAGAGGCTTATTTGACAGAGCAGTCCTCTGTTGTCATTAAATATACCATTTAGTCAGTGTAGGAGACCTGTGAGAGAAGCTGGTAGGTGGACCATGTTGTCATGATTGGGAGGGAAGTTTTACTATAACTGTCTGCTGTTTTTGCTAAGTCTCCACCTGCAGGAACACTGTAGACACTGCTATTAATTGCTATTCTGTCTGGGTGTATCTGATCTCTGTCCCCTTCCACCACTGGGGACAGAATCCAAGGGACACTATCCTTTTGCTAGTTCATTGTTGTTGTTTTTGCCTAATGTCCCACCTATGCCTTGCAGGGTTACTGAAATATCTAACTCAACAGGTAGATTTACCAAATCTACCTGTATTCTAGAAGCCAGACACCTTTTGGAGCTATTAATAGTTCCTAGGAGATTTTTTAAGTCTACAATCATTAAAAAAGGTTAAATGAGTTATTTTCATCTACTATCATACGGCAGACAGAAAAGCTACCAGATAATGTGACAAATCTGTGCAATGTGAGATAAGTAATTAAGTCCTGGTTCCAAAAATCTAGCATTAAAAGACAAGTGTCCAAAAAATCATTATAGGAAATATATTATTTCCAATTGCTGACTTAATAAATTACCACAAAGTTAGTGGTTTAAACACCACAAATTTATTTACACTTACGGAGGCCACAAGTCTGAAAATCATCTTAAAGGGTTACAGCTCAGCAAGGCCATGTTGCTTCCTAAGGATCCAAGAGAGAATTTCCTTGCCTTCAACTTCTAGAGGCTGCCTGAGTTACTTAGCTTATGGCCATATCACCACAACCTTTATTTTGCTTTTTCTTATCTCCTCCTCTATATCCATCTTTCCTCATAACAACACTGTAGTGGCTTTGGGCCCACCTGGGTGATCCAGGATAAATTTCCATCTCAATATCTTTAATTAATGAAATCTGCAGTCTCTTTCATTATGTTAAATAATGGAAATTAGGATGTGGACACCTTTTGGGGGTTATTATTCTACCTACCACAGGAAGCATAGACATTAAATTTCTGGGTTAGTAAGATGAAATAAGGAAAACACAAGGCAATTGTTAAGCAGGCTTTTTTTCCTCTGCAGAAATTTTCTTATGAGACATCCCAAAAACTTATTTGCATAGGACTAACTATACAGAGTATTAGAGGAAAATCAGATTTCTTAAAGTCAGATTACTAATATCTGTGATTTCAATACTTGCAATCTAAGTCTCTATATTAGTTTTTAGAAAATTGACTATGAAAAGTGCCCCTATTATCTGCACTTGATCAGTCAATGGCTTCAGAAGACATTGTAAGTGTTTGTATACAATTGCATGTACAACTACATGTATTAAACAAAGATTCACCAAAGTTATGTTTCCTGATTTAGGGATTTGATGGATTCTACCTGCATGTTGTCTAAGAGTGTATTCCAACTAATCTCTGAAGCTAGACTTTTGGGAGGAAGGCATAAGGTTCAGCATTAGGAAAACAGAGTTTTAATTATTCTAATGATCATTTATTTTCTTATCCTTTAATTGATCAGTGAGAAACTACTGGTGGTGTAAAGGAAAAACATTTAAGGACACATTTTAGTTGGGGGGGTCTGAGAAAATCCTGAAAGGTATCATTCATTTACAAAGAAAATTAAATATGGGTGTTAATATAGCCCAAAATATTTCATGGCATGGATTTTTTTTTTTAACTTTATTTAGGTGACATTGGTTAGTAAAATCATGTTTCAAGTGTACAATTCAATAATATGTCATATGTGTTTTGCACACCCAAAGTTAAATTACCTACTGTCCCAAGTATTTGACTCCCTTTAATTCTACCATCCCTGCTTCTCTCATTCCTTCCGGTAATCACTAATCCTGTCTATGAGTCTGTTTGTCTTATTCGATCATTGCTTTGTTTTATTATCACGAGTGAAATTATATGGTTCCTAACTGTTCCTGACTTATTTCTCTTAGCATTATAATCTCAAGATCCATGTTGTCTCAAATGGCAGTATTTCATCTTTTCTTACAACTGAGTCATACTCCGTTGTGTGTATGTACCATACCTTTTTTTATCCAGTCATCTATTAAAGGGAATTTAAGTTGCCTTGGCCACCATGAATAACACCACTATAAATATCTGGGTGCATTCTATTTTTACACTAAACGTTTTCCATATTTTTGAGTGGATATCCAGAAGAGGGATTGCTGAGTCATATGATAGATTAAACGTTTATTGAGGAACGTCCATATTGTTTTCCATTGTGGCTGTACGAATTTGCAATTCCGCCAGTATATGAGGGTTTCTTTTCCACCATTTATTGTTATTAGTTGTCCTGTTGATTATTGCCATTCTAATAGGTGTGAGGTGATATCTTACTATGGTTTTGATTTGCATTTCCCTAATAGCTAGTGAAGCTGAGCATCTTTTAATGTCTGTTGGCTATTTGTCTTGGGAGAAATATCTGTTCAGGTCCTCTGTTTATTTTTTAACTGGATTGTTTTTAGTTGTTGTGAGTTTTTAAATATATTTTGGGTATTAGCCCCTTATTGGAGGTGTTATTTGCAAATATATTCTCTCATTCAGAAGTGGCAATGGCTCTTCTGAAAAATGCTTTCATCCTGTTGGTTTCTCAATTACTTCAAGTGTTCCTTTTACTCTCCATCAATATTTACCCATTAAAAGTAGTCCTTCCTTCTTCCAGATTAGTCTGTATTTTTAAGGATCACAAAATGATAAACATTGGAACTTTAAAAATATATGTCATTAAGCTGTATACTCAGAAAAACTGGTTTGGTTTTGATCGGATTCTAAACTTAGCTTGCTTGTTTCATCTTTCCTTTCTTACTCATTTGTTGTTTTAATCTTATATACTAAATTTTAAATTTCTTACACCTTTGATGTTCCAGTATCTAAGTTTTTTCTTTGGCTTTCACTTAGAACTATTCTGTTAAAAGAATACTTTTAAGAAACTGCAAAGTTTTGTGCTAAATTTGCTAACTCAATCTCACAATGTAGCAGACTCGCTAAAACTTTATACATTTGTTTCCAAAAAGGAGTTTTTAAAAATTATTCCTATTCATTATCTTCACTTAAATTTACTGATAAAAATCCTAACCCTTCCAGATAATTTCAAATTTGTAAGAACATAATTATTAAACCCTTTAAGTTACATTAACTTTCAAATATTCCAAATAAAGTTAATGAGTTATTCCTAAAACAAAACACTTATTTTTCAATATTTTATAACCAGGGCACTTTTATTTCATTGATATATATATATATATACACTCAGAAGTTAATTTGTTCAGTTTTAAGTGGAAAATTTGGCTTCTTTACTGTTATTAGCACTTTACTTATCTGCTGCTTCCAATTTGCTAAGAAATAGATGCCTAATTTGTTTCTTAAAATTTTCATGCCATTTCATACTTATTTTTTCTTTCAACATACTATTCTTTAAGAAGGATACACACAAAATATCAGTTGAGGCAAATATTGTTTTGTAGACTAGTTGGAGACTTTTCAAACCTTTATACATTTAGCTTTTTACGGAGGAATATAAATTATCTACCAAACTGGAAAACAAGTACAGCTTGCCAGTGAAAATGTAATATATTGCTTAATTTTGTATGCATTTATGTTCAAAGACACAAAAGGATATTTTAGACAAACAGAGCAATCCACTTTCCATATTGCATTCATACTTAACTCAGGAGTAAAATCAGACATAAAACAGCATCTTATAGGAATTTTTACTCTGAACATTTTAACAATACAGACATTAAACAGTTAACTTCTATTTTTTAATTAACAATTATGAAATTACTTTGAATAATTCCACTTTTCCATCTTACCTAAAAATTCATAGGAGGAAAATGCATGTCTTTACCCCAAATCAACGTTTTTCTTTTAGTAGCACACAGGTTAACAGAAATAGCATTTATATTTTCACTTTGAAAAGAAAATCTGGTACATAACTGAGTGTATATTTTAATATCTGTTTCGGCCTCCTCTTTCAGATCGGCGTCCCCCACGATCTCCTCTGGAAGCCCTATAACTTGAACTATAATATGACTCACGAGGAGCAGAGTACACCCTATCCACAGATGGTGGATACCCTCTTTCTCGTCTGCCAGAATGCTCACGACCACTTATATAGATATCACTTCTGCTGCTTGAGAAATTTTCACGACCTCCACCATATCCATCTCGTGTACTGCTATAATAATGATCATAGCGACCACTTCCACCATAAGTCAGAGGGGGGCCTCGTGCTGGTGGTATGCCACGAGAGTTACCTGTAAAGTCAATGATCAAATAACAAACTTAAACTACATTACAACATATTTTTCTTCTCTGCTAAGATATCAACTATGCTGCAGTCACCTAGGGACCTTAAATTTATTTAACAAGAAGTTTAATGGTAAAAGTTTTAGCTACATAACTTATTTTGAAGCAAATGCTTAGTCACATTATCTTAAAATAGGCTGAAATTCTGACTTTCACACTGTTCCTATGCTTCATACTGTTTAAAACAACTTTTCTTTGATGAGGAAAACAGATGAAACTTCCAATTCATCTTAAACTTAATCTAGTAGTTTAAAAGAGCTATTAACACCATAATTCAAAGACCTTTAAGCCCATATTAGAGTTTTCCTTTTGTGGAATTGAAAGTAATATTAGAGTAAACAACAGGCTGGCTTATTAAATCTAATTCTGTGATTTACAAAGCAAAACTGGATTCTTACCATAGTTCTCATATGAATCTCTGTAAGAGCCTCCACTTGGATATTCAGAATAATCTCTATCACGACCCCCACCATAGCCATCACGATCACTAAATTAAAAAATAAATAAACATCATTAATGAGTGTCCAAATAAAGAACTGCAAGGAGTTATTTAATGAAAGGAGAAGAATTTTATATTACCTGTATCTTCTAGAGGAATGTTCATCCCGAGCACCTGAATGGCCATAGTCACGGTATGCATAATCTCTAGGTGGTGGAGCATAATCCTTGGTGTCGCGATAGCTGGGATAATCTCTGCTTGGATAAATAAATAAAGAAGCAAATATTTTAAGATGTGCCTTCCAATATTTGGAAGAATGTATTTAAAAAACTTTAACAGAAAGACAAAATTTTTAAACAGGCAAAAGACCTGAATGTACTTTTCTCCAAAGATAAACAGCCAACAAGCACATGAAAATATACTCAATATATTTAGTCACTAGGGAAATGCAAATCAAAACTAAAATGTGATACTACTTTACTCCTAAGTTAGTTACAATTAAAAAATGTGTTTGTGTATATGTATAGTGTTGATTAAGATGTAGAGAATGGAATCTTATACATTGATGACAGAAATGTAGATGGTGCAGCTGCTGTGGAAAAGACTAGACATTCCTTAAAAAAATTAAACAATTACAGTATGACCCAGGAATACCACAGTCACAGTATATGCATCCAAAATTCAAAACAGGTACTCAAATACTTGTACATGAATGTTCACAACAATACCATGGTAGAATTAACCAGACAAATGAAAAATCATTAACTATAACTACAATGTAATATTCAATCAGCCATAAAATCAGTACCTGTGATGTACTGCTACAACACGGCTGATCCTTGGAACATTTCTGCTAATAAGAAGCCAGATACAAAAGGTCACATATTGTTTGATTCCACTAGTATGGTATTTCCAGAAGAAGAAGATTGACAGGGAAAAAAGTGATAGTGACTGCTTAAGTAGAGCATTTCATTTTGGGGAGGTGAAAATGTACTGAACCTGCACAGAAGTGACAGCAGAATAACGCTGAGTGCTATTCAATCATTCACTTTAACATGTTCAATTTTGTGGTAGATGGATTTCATCTCAATAAAAAATAATATCAACTATGATTTAACAGTTCACATATTTTGTTTTCTTTTACCTATCTTTAGTAGCATAGCCATCGTCTCTTGGTGACATACAGTATTTTCTCCTGGAAGAGAATGGCTCTCTGCGTGGAACTCCGTAATTTTCTCTCCCACGTGGTACTGGACCTTTAATTTTAAAATGCATAGGTTTAGAATCTCAAATTGACAGTAATATTTCAAAGAAAAATCAAAACTATTTTCCTTTTTCCAAAATGTTTAAAAATTATGGATTCTATGCTCATTTTTGTTAATGTTATTCATCTACTTTTTATCTTCTGACATCTTCCCCTCCCTATATACACTTCATATAATCTTTGTCATCAGTATGTAATATCTCTCAAAAATTTGATCTAAATATAATTTTGACAACTACTTTCACATATTCAATCTTTTTAAATCTCTTATGTTAGCTCTTCTCCCTCTCTACATCTTTCTTGTTCCTCTCTTGCCTCAATCACCTCAAAGTCTCTTAATATCGCTTTTGCTCTTACTGCTGAATGTCCTTTTCCTTAAAATGGTCCCATTACAACTAATTATTCTTTTCAACATCTAAGTTTTGTAATAGCACCATTTTGAGTAAAACCTTCTAGTTGTTCCTCAAATACCATAATATTAAGCCCTGTTACAATTTCAAAATCTAGTTTTCCACTTACTTTAGTCTTTTTACACTATTCTTTCAACCATTTTTTAGGTCTCAGAATACTTTCATATATTCTTGTCCTTTACTTGTATATATTCTAACACTGTCAAGAATGCTCTTTGTTATATTAGTATTTTTATTGGGCTACTTCATGTCAAATTCTTTACCTATATTTTATAATTTATCACCAAGTGGCTGACCTTCTCATATGTTAATAAATTTGAATGTACAAGCTTAATCTTTGTAATGATAACAATATAGATTTCTCCTGCATACTGGCAATACTATTTGATGGCATTTTAACTTTTAAGATATGAAATTTTCAGTCAAAATAATATACTGTCTGTGCTGACTCTTATTCCTAAAAGTCAGTCTTTTTTTATTCTCTAGCTAATCTATTAATGAGAAAGTATAGGTTTGTTGTGTATTTTGAAATGAAGAGCCATATTGTACTTAGCTTTATTGGTCTTCGACACATGAAAAGTAAATTTTTTAAATTACTTTTTTCAATTATAGATGACATTCAATATTATATTAGTTTTAAGTAGACAACATAACGATTATACATTTTATAACAAATGATTATCACGATAAATTTGAAACCCACCTGACACCACAACGAGCCATTACAATATTACTGACTATATTCCCTACGCTGTACTTTAAATCCTTGTGACTATTTTCTAACTACCAATTTCTATTTCTTAATCCCTTCACCTTTTTCACCTAGCCCCCAAACCCCTCCCTTCTGGCAACCACCAAAATATTCTCTGTATCTATGAGTCTGTTTCAGCTTTGTTCACTTATTTTATTTTTCAGACTCCACATATAAGTGATATCATATTAAAAAGAAAAGAGGACTTAAAAACAACTCTTAGGCAGGTAGTATAACAATATATCTTTTAATTTAGTGAAGTTTCAAACGTAGACCATATCAAAGGTGAAACAAAAATTCTACAGTTAAGAGAACTAAAGTTGTCTCTCAGACTTCAATAAACCCTTTTATTTCCTTCTCTGTTCAATCTAGGATCAAACATCTCCTTTTCAAAATGTATTTTCTGTTCTTATAGTCTATTCAACTCATGCTACTAAGTGCACTTCTGTCATTTCCTCCCAACTTAAAATGTCTAACTTCTTTAATTCTACCTTTCAAGCCTTAATTTTATTTTTAAATACCATTTAAGTCTACCCTGCTCTCTTTTCAGTTAAAGGACAAAATACTTATTTTCTAATGGTTAAACCTTCCTTATTCTAGTTATTTTGTTCCCAACAAGGTGAATGTTGGAAGCAGAAAATATATGTAGTGTGTATTTACATATTTCTTCCTGTTTTTATACAACCAAAACCCCTGCTTTGCACATAAACATTATGGCCTTAAAACTGAACTTTCCAGTACCTTTTTGAATAGGGAACTATTAGTAAGAACCTTTTGGAAGAACTCATGTTGACATTAAGAATGTACCCACCAACATCTGCATTTGATATGAAATCATCACTAAAGTGCCATCATGCCCCAAAAGAAAAAATAATTCATAAGGCAAGTTTCAGGTGTTTCTCTATTTGACCAGGTTGTCAAAAAACAGTTTGCCCAACTGTGCTACTGATCAGAATATCCTCTCACGGGTCCTTAGTTTTCATGGAATTTTTATTAAGCTATGTGAAAAGGCCTATTAACCAGAGTATTTTCAGGAACTTTAAAAATTAAGAGGTATCCTATATCAAATATGGACTTAAAAGAAATGTTTTTCTACTGTGGTGTTAACTATAATAACAAGCTGAAGAATTAATTACATGGTTATTTCTTTACAATGAAATAACTTAGTGATGAGTCAATACTCTCATGTACTTCCATTTTGCTTGCTAAATTAAAAGTTAAGCATGCAGTTTAAACAGTTCATTTCCATTCACTGAAAGATACTGGTTTTTCCTTCTATAACACTTACCTCGTCTTCCCATCCCATTATTACTGTGCCCTGAGGCAGATGGGGCAGATCTCTTAGGAGGAGGTCCTCCACTTCTTGAAGGTGGACCCCTTTTAACTGGAAAGGGTCCCCTAGAAGAACTCATGTTGAGATTAAAAGCGTATCCACCATCATCTGTGTTTAAATAACATCTTTTTAGTTAAGTAGAATAAACATTTTTAAATGATCAAGTTTCAGTTATTGTTTATAAATCTTTATTACTAAACAGTAGTATGATCTTAGGTATTCATATTAGTCTAAACTAATAAAGTTTTCTCTTTATGTGCAAATACAATTTACATACTCATTGTAAAAGTCAGTTTGGGATAAACCTAAGAAAATTCAAGATGCATTTTATATCGGTGAAAGAAAAAGATTTGCAGAAAATTAATTAGGTGCAGAAAAATATGGATAAATTAAATTCAAGAATGGTCTTTAAAAACATAGGAGGAAAATGGTGATAATTCACCTAAGACTAATGTCAAGAAAACTTTTAAAACCGTATCACAGACATAATTCAAAGTATTAAAGAAACAGAAGATGCATCAGAAAAAATACATTCTCTAAAAGACTAAGTTACAATTCCTACAATTCCTTTACAAAACAGTCCTGTCAATGAAAAAGACTTGTGTTCTGCTCAATTTTAATAATTTGAGAAATACATATTAATTAAAAATGTTTTACCTTTCAATCTAGAAAAATGTTGAGATATATTCCAATCCTCCAATATTATCACAGTAAAAAATTAATATCTGTATTTATGGTAGAATATGAATATGGAAATTGATAAACTTTTCTCAAGAACACAGTGAAAAACAACTATCTTAAAGTGGGGCAAACCATGCAACTATACATCAGGAAGCATTGCCTAACAATCACATATAATAAAAAACAGAAGCTAAATCTGATTTGAGAAGACTGGTTAACATATGAAACAAAGTTGTCTGATACTTGGATATTTTCAAAATGAAAAGTGTCTTTCTGTTACACTGAGAGGGAAAGAAAGATTTCTATGGAAAAAGATTATAAACGCCTTTTCAGGAACTCATTCTCTAGCACAAAGAAAGATACACACATGTTGTGAAGCTGTAGTTTTTAGTCTTTTCCTGCATCTGAGAAATATCTTTGAGAATCTAAGTAAGGCTCTAGATAGTTCCTTTAGGTATTTCTCCAAATGCAGAGTTCATTATAATAGTTCCAGGTAAAAACCTTCCTATCAAAATGATAGAAATTTGTTTGTACATGTATTCACCAAACACAAATTTTCACGGTTAAACCTAAAATATGAAGTGTATATCCCTGAATTGTGGGTACTGCAAATGATTTTTATTTGCCATTGGGTATTTTTCAAGATTCCTTATTTTTTATAATGCGATGATATTATCCTCAGAACAAAAAAAAAGACTGTATTTTAATAGTTTTTTTATTTATCACTCACAAATATAAACTCAAATGAAGTTCTTAGTCCCGAAGTAGAAAATTCTAATGTAAGATTAACAGGAAGTAATTCTGTAGAAAAGTTGTTGATATGAATACAGAAAACAGAAGCAATGGTAAAAAAAGACAATTTAGTTTGATATTTATGTCATTTTGTTGTAAGGTGATTAAGATTGTTTTGCACATTAACTATTTCAATCATTTTTATATCTGTAGTAATTATTTAGCTCTTAGAAATCATTTTATCAATGTCAATTCCTCATAAAATGAATCTTAATTCTTTTCTTTGCTTACAAAGTACACAGAATTTGAGGTATTTCTATACATTCAAACTTAGCTTTTCAGTCTTATGATTGCATCCTTATATTTTAAAACATTACCCAAGTGTCCTCCACGTGAAGGACGTCCTCTTGCTCCTCCACTTCCTCCTCTTCCACATCTCAGAATTCTTGGATGGCCTCTGTTTCTTGAAGGAAATGGTGGCCTCCGTCTGCCACCACTTTGAAAAGTTGGTTTATTGGCTTGCTCTACTTTAATTGGTTTACCATCCAAGGACTACAAATATTAAAGATAGTATCAATAACATCACATTATATAATGAGTATAAAAAATATTACTTTTATATATGATGGGGAAGAGATAGAATGGAGCAAATATGCAACTTGTTTTTGAAGGAGATCTTTTAATTTGTGAGGGAAGAGTCATTCCTGACAAGTCTAAAAAAAAAAAAAGCCCCAGGCTTAAAATAATAGTATAAAATATTGGTGATAGCTTACCAAATAAAAGAACTGTAAAACATACTGAGATAATCTAAGAAAAAATAAGCCAAAAAGAGTACAGAATAGAGTGACCTTGAATGCAATATTAAAAGATTCTAATTTAATAGAATCACTGAAAACTTTAAAAGATATAGGAGACATATCCTAGATTTTAAGATCTGGGAGGAAAAAGACTATTTTATTCATTAATACAGAACATGAACATTATTAAAAATGTTTACCTTTCCGTTCATATCCTTGGTAGCATCCTTAGCATCTTCAGGGTTCTCAAATGTAATAAAAGCAAAGCCCCTGGACCTGTTTGTTTCTCGATCCTTCATCAGAAGAACTGTAATACGTGTAAATCTTTTAAATTTACTATTACCTAAACTTTTCATATTTTCAAAATTATCCATACTTTCACAATTTCTTACAAGTCTCTCTTAATTTGAATTTCTGTACACAGCATAGTAGATATCTTTTGGGAATTATTTTTGAAAATAAGCCTTATATTTTATATTATTAAAACTAGTACAATAATATCTACAGTAAATAAACTCTACAGTTGCCTTATCTTATCCTATTTCATGCCCTGTTTCCAACAGTCATCACTGTTTCTTTGCTTTCAGTATTAACAGAATGTTAGGTAGAACTTTTAACTCATTGCTATGAACGCTTTCCTAATACAAAAATAGAAACTTAAAAATAATGCTCATATAAGTATCATGAACAGAGAACAAAATTGAGCTGCCAGTAGTGTGTATTTAATATATACTTAATTTGAGCACATATGTATGTTGGTTCTAAGAGTTACCTTCTATTATGGGACCGTATTTCCCAAATACTGCTTCGAGAGCCTTTTCATTGGTGTCGATATTGAGGCCTCCTATAAAGAGCTTCCCAGGCCGATCTGCTTCCACCATTGTGCTGTAAAGTGGTTAAATATGTGTCAATACATATATAATAGAAAAAGTATAAGCCAAAGGATCAAATTTTATGACACAGGCATTTTAAAACTCAAGTGAAGTACCCTACTCAAGGTAATTAAATTTTTTTTAAAACCTGTTACATATACTTGGATAAGCACTGGCCTAATAAATAGTCCTTTTTTTGTAGGTATGTGACAAATAGTTACACTAAAAAATTGGATTGGAAGGCTACTGCAACTTTTTGAGGTGTAACACAAAAGACTTCACTTTCTAAAAGTGGTGGGTTTTTTAGTTCAAAATAAGCGGTAAGAAAAAGTATTTCTGGATTCTGCACATCAGTTAATATAGTCAGTTTCATGAAATGTACATAAAAGACTTTAAATATATTTTCCATTCTGGTCCCCGCAATTTCCATTTTTTAAAAAATATCACTTGAGTATTTAACATAATTTTCTATTTCCCATGGTTTTTAAAATGTGAATAGTGAATTCAAGAAGGGAATTAAAGCTCTTACTAAAAAGTAAATTTAAAACGTGCTTATGTTGATGGGCTTTAGCAAATATTGGTTAAAGTGACGTGATTTATAGTGAACGCTAAAATTTGATGCTTTCTAGCAAGCGAATCAACATTTTGACGTTTGATAACCAAAAATGCAAGTTTTTAATCAGTGTTTTAGTATCTTGATTATATTTCTCAGAAAAAAACCGGCAAAAAATAAAAAAATTTAAAAAGCACACATGAAACAAAATGGCGGCTCGACATTCTATATGAAAAATGATGAGATTACCCGGCACAACTTGAGTGAGATAAATCAAGTTCACACTGAACTTCTTAGCTCCACTGTGGGGTTCTCTAGTCAGTATTATCCGCCACATCTGACTTTGGTGCATTTGCCACCCCCTAAGCCTCCATTCGTGGACAAATTCTGGACACTTCACTGGCTTTCCATTGCTGCCTCAGAACAGATTGTTGAGGAGTTCAAAAGATATCAGAAACATATTCATCAGGAAATAGATCTATATGTAACTCCCCCAGATATCATAAGATTATACATATGTTTAACTATATACCCGCTATTTACTGCAATTTTAAGACACTGAAAAACCCAGAGAAAAGTTACAAAGTCAGAATCACCGTTGTCTCCATATCCACAGAAAAAATAAACCTATGGACTCTCTCTGGTGGCATAAATTTGTATTCTGTTTAAAAATTCTGAATACCGTACCTTTTTTCCTGTTTTTATAACTCCCACCTTGATGCGCCCCTGAGCGAGCGCAAGCTTAACTGTGGAAAACGACAGAGCAACCGACCGATACGAAGGAGGCTAAAAACCCCGGATGTGACCGTAGGCTGCGCCGCAGAGGAAGTTGGGAATGAGGAAGATTTATGAAGTAGAAAACTGTTATAGGGAAGATGAGAAGAAAAGTCTAAAGAAAAGGTAAAATCAAAATATTTTTTAACTTTCTTTTTGTTATTTACTTGCTCTTATTTCTTTGATATAATCAAGATAAAGGTAAAACTAAAATTTTACTATCAAATACTGATCTATAATTTGCCTCACTCTCAAATATTGTCAGTACACTCATTTTCACACGGCGTCTAGCTTTTTTTTTTTTTTTAAGTTTTAAAACATGAAAAGAAAAAATATGATTGGAAGGAGAATATGGTAAAAGAACTAAAATGAAAATATTTGGGAATCCAAAGCCTCAATGTATTTCAAATACATGAAAAAAAATCAACTTTCCTTAACTAGATAAATCTAATGTTTGATGAGAGCTTTGAAAATTAATAAGAAATACCCACATGAGATGATTTCAGACCTCAATCTCTGTATAAAAAAAATTTTTTAACATCTGGTAAAATAAATATATTTGTATTTCTGAAAAAAATGCAGTGTTAGCTGACAAATTATTCTTTCCACCGTAAAGTTTTTCCTTCTATGAGTTAATTTCTAAAATTAAATCTAACATTACAAAATACACTTAAATAAATACAGAATATGAGTAAAACTTACTTTTGTGAGTTTCTGTAGATTTTCTCTACACATTTTATATAGGAATGAAATGTCTCTTAAAATTTACGACTCATAATGCTATTGCTACACTTTTCAATATTTTTACCTTATTTTAACAGACTGCCTCTTAATTTTTATATATATGACATTTAGAATTTTCATATCTCCTATGAATAATGTAGTGCTGAACACATCTATGTTAAAAATCTCTTTTCAGTATTTTTTTCCTGTAAATAATCCAGCAGTGAAATTATGCACCAGAAGGTAAAGATATTTTACACACTTTAATTACAAAATTGTTTGTAAAATGACAATTACATATCTATTAGTACTAATGTTAATTTTTTGATCAAAACTGTTCCATAAACATTTTACCCACATATTTACTACATTCTTACTATAAAGACATTAATTTTGCCATGGCTCTGTCAACATAGCAGATTTTTTTTTTTTTCATTTTGAACAGGCGAAATGTTTCTTTGTTAATTTATATCTCTTTGGGAAAATGAATTTTATTAATAAGTAACTGACAACATGATTATAAATAATCAAATAATATATAATTAATTGGTAATTAATACAAATAAAGACTATACTAACTAGTGAGAAGACACCTTTGGAAAAGTAGACAGGAAAAAATGAGTTATGACAGATGCCATAAAAAATTTGAGACAATGTCCCACTGATTAAAAAAGAGTATTATACAAAATAGTGACTGTCATTTTCTAAATAATGTTGGGACCAATCACTTGGATAAACTATCTCTATATTGTATATTCAGTTAAATTTTAGAATTTCAGTAACTATAATTATGTCCTTTCTGTAAAGAAGAAAACAAAGTAAAAACTTTAAGCTTAAGTTAAAAATAAATAAAAATTTTTAAAAACTTTCAAACAGCCCACAGTTTCAGAAGTCTGTTTCTAGAAATACTGAGATTTAAATCCAAAGGTCTGCCTCGAAACTGTTGTTAAAAAACCAAACTCTTAAAAATACATATGATATACATTTACTGAGTTGGATTTTGAGAGATTTGAAAATGGATTGTAATTTATTAGATGTGCTGCTTAAGGAACCTGTTCTAGGCAGAAGTAACATTTGCAGAGGCATGTGTTTATTAAAAGCAGTGTGGAAAATAAAAAAGGAGAAAATCAGTGTAGAATGAGGTTTTAGGTAAGCATGTACAGAAACTCTCTGTGTTAAAAGTAAAAGACAACTTGGGGATAACCTGAATTTTCAGGTCAGGCATTTGTGGTAGATTGAAAGAAGAAAAAAATATATCATGAAGCATTTTGCTTGCTATGTAAATAAGCTTCTTGCTTTAGTTTTAGAGCAGCTGTTAAAATTAAATAATTGTGTGAAATTGGATAAACTACTTAACCTTTTAAACGTACCCAAGAAAATTAATTAATGATATTATATATGATTATGTGAAGTTAAGTGATATTCAGGGTGTAACCTGAACACAACACCTAATACATAATTCAGAGCTATAAAAATTGTAGAAATATTTTAATAATCTTTGTGTTAGGTAGCAGTCTGACGTAAATTTTGTGATCTTTCTTTAGGAACTGGCCAAAACCTTTGAAACTATATATTTTTTTAAAAAAAATTGTGTTGCTTTGGATGCCTTGAGTATCCAAATCATCATTGTACACTTTTACTAATAACATGCCTACAAGGGGGATGGAAAAAATGACAGAACACATATACACATCTCTAATGAAGAATAAATTAGCAATAAAAAAGTGAAAAGTTATAAGAAACGTTTTTTGCACTATTGTGAAAGTGATTTAGAAAGTGAGGTGACAGATGATTTAAGAAAACAAAATTTATCAACATTTATTCAAGAAGAAATAGAAATCCAAGAATAATGAACTTAAATTCTAAGGCATACTCTGAAAAATTTTCTAAATGGTCTGTATACTGCTGCTAAAAATAGATAGATAAAACTTTGTATATTATTTTTACTTTCATAGAACACAGAGGACAAAAGTTGTTTCAATTCTTTTTACAATATAGCCTCTAAAGATAGCACACAAGAAACATATATAATACAAATCATAATGAATTTGAAACCAGACCACTTCCTTAATGATAATAAATATTGTAGAGCAAATGATCAAATAAAAAAAAATGTAAAAATACTTTCTGCTGGCTGTTATAAGAAGTGTTCTATTTACTTTTAATCAATCACCTCATTTGATTATTTTTTAAAATTCTGTTAAATAAGTGCTATTCCTATCCTCATTATATAGATTTTTTTTTTAACTGAGCTATGTGCAAGATTTATGTGAAGTAGAAAACTCTTAAAGCCTTTGAAATACATGAAGAAGGACTTAGGTGGGTAAGTGGAGAAGAATTTTCTAATATGATTTCAATGTGACTTTAAAATAAAAATAATGTAAAGAATGTGACTTATGTTAATGTATGTTAATGTATATGAGTGTATTTATGTACATATCTGTATATGTATGTAACTGTATATGTGTATTGTGTTCCCAATCACAGTTTTAGAATTTATTTGGAAGAATCAACATTCAGGAATATTTTAGAGAATATTCTGAGAAAGAACTTTTCTACTGGATATTAAAAAGGGTTATAAAAAAGCTGGGAAATGAAATAGAGAGTTATAACCAGAATAAATACATAGTAATGAAAGGACAACTAAGTGTTTATAAAGTGTTCTTTATAAAAAATAAATCAAAGCAAAATCTATATATTTTGTTATATTCAAGAAATATTGTGGGAACATGTTAAATGAGTCTACATGGATAGACACATGAAACAAAATTCAGAGTGTAGAAGACTATATTGAAAAATGAACCAAAAAATTGAAAGAAAAATAAAAAGCTGAAGGAAAAATTATTTAAAGACACAAAGACATTTGAACCAATTGCAACTTTCAAATCTTATTTGGATTTTGTTTTAAATAAAATTAAAATGTTTGCCATTTATTAAACAAATAAATTTGTACAAAATTGATATTGAATGATATTTTAGAAATGATTATTATGGTAATAGGATTTATTTTTCCTGTTGCTGTGATGATGAAATGCCTGCAATTGTTCATTATTCAACCTTTGTCTTGACCCAACTTTAATAAGTTTCTCTCCTTCATCCAGTGCCATGAACTGTGGCATTTTTTCAAGTTTAGGCAACACTAATTTACTAAGGACAGAACATGTTCTCTAACAGCTTGTTTTGAGAATCAGCTGGCAGGGAGAATCATTTGCTATTAAAGTGCCCCAGTTTTGCCTTCTGCTCACTCATCTGCTTGTCTCCCACTAAGTTTCTTCTAGCCCTGCTTATACCTTACTAATTAAAAAATGCTTTTTCTACCTTATTTTGAGATACTTACAGATTCTGAGATAGGAGTGTTGCATTCAATAGTCTCCATTCATTCATTCATTCATTCATTCATTCATTTTGAGATATAAGTTTTATTTATTTTTTAAATTTTATTAACCTTATAGGGTTAATAAAATTATATAGGTTTCAAGTGTGCAACTCAGCATTATGGCAATGTATTTTGCATTGTGTGTTCACCACCCAAAGTTAAATTTTTCTTTCTCCAAATATTTGACTCGCTTTACACTTATCTGTCTCTCCTCTTCCTGGCTTCTCTTGGTAACCACAAAAGTGTTAGGTAAGGCCATTTATCTGTTTGTCCTGTTTCTTTGTTGTTTTCAGTTTTATGTCCCACACATGCATGAAATCATATAATTCTCATCTTTTTCTGACTTACTTCGCTTAGCATGATAATCTCACAATCCACCCATTTGTTGCAAGTGGCAATATTCTTTTTGAATAAAGGTTTTCTTTACCTAAACCTTGATTTATTTTTCACAGGTTTCTGGTGTTGATCTTTCTGACTTGTTCATCTTTCTGACTATGAACAATGCTGTGAAACTAGACAGCCCAACCCTGGATTCATATTTCTTAACTGAAAAGATATAAAAATTACGCTGAGTGGAAGACCACCACAATTGGACACCTTAAACAAGCCTCTCTCCAGTGCCCAGCAGCAGAAAACATCAGGAGTGGTTAGCTTTCCTAACATCTTAGAACCAAGCAGGTGAAATTAGCAGGTGGTCAACTTCCATACAAGATGCCAGCCAAGCCCCTATTTCCTGGTAGCCTCTTATCCCCTGTTTTTCTTTGCTGATCTTCTTTCATCTCTAACCACTCAAGCATCACTGTTGCTATCCATGATAACTTTCCCATTGCAGCTGTAGCTTTCTATAAACCTTACTTTGCACTATCTCTTCCTCTTTCCCTTTCATGGGCTATTTTCCCCTTAATATTTTCTCTATCCTTCCAAGTAGCCCAAAATTTCTTTGACACAACTCAAATCACAATCTCACAGTTCTAATTTTTGACTGCTATTATGTATCTGCTTTCCTTAGGAAACCCCCAGATTCCTACAAATTCTTATACCTCTCTCAGATTTGACGGCAGATTATCCTGTTAACACTTTATAGGGATCTTTAGGTTTTCCCTCTGGACTTTAAAATTTTCACAAACCTCAGTACTTTTTAGGAAGGGCAATGTATACTTCCACTGTAACATAAAGAATACAAATACCTACACTGTTATTATGAGGGTGAAAGTACGTATTCCTTGACTTGCTTTATTATGTAATATGCTCAAATGTTCCTCAGCGTAGTTTTACCTTCACTTGGGACTATTTGTCTTTTAAGCAATAAATTTTTTCTTCTGAATTAGATATGACAATGCCTCCATCAATGGCTTATATGAACTCTAAAATACAAATATATGGGATAAATATTTTTTAAAACCCTGTGTATCTCCTGAAGAGACATTTCGTTTAGGACAACTATGGCTATTATTATTTGCCTGCTAATGGGACTGAATACTATTATCTAATGTGAATTTTATTAGTCTCTAGAGTTATTTAATAAGAGTATCTCCTTTTGCCACTTTCACTACCATCATTTTTGTTTTTTTTTTTCAAGCAGCAATCAAAAGGTTTACAAAATGTTTTCCAGCTATAGCCTTAGAAATAAAATTCTGGCCCTAGAAGGAAGCTATAACATTGAATTCTTAAGAAGTCTTAGAATAATTGTCTAAGTTATTGGGAGTAAATCTAAAACAGTTCAGTGCTCTATTAGATAACAAAATGTCAAACTTTGTGCTTTTAGCTGTTTTGTTTTTTTCTGAACTCAGGAAGTTCACAAAAACTGCTGTGTCTTCAGTGTTTTACTTTAGTAAATAACTGTGTCTGTGGGGAATCTTACCAAAACAACCAACATCATCAGGGAACTTCCAAACTTCAGTGAGTGGTCCTTCATAATTGTCTGGCATTGAACATAATTCTGGCTTCCAGAGGAGGCCTTATGTAGTAATTAGAAGTTACTATACTGTGCATTTTGCCTGAAACCTCTCTGACATCTATGCCAACTAGCTCCTAAACTCAAAATCCATCTCAAGGTATTCAGACACCATCAGCAAAACATCCAGACTGAAAGCTAGAAAAAATTTCAGATTATCTTTAATCTCATGGTGCCACTTAAGGACACTCGGTGTTTCATTTACTAAAATTTTCTTCATTGGCTCCTTTCAGACTCAGCTGCTGGTTTAATATCCCTTTTCATCCTTTAATAATTGTTCTTTTTACTGTATTCCTGGATATACTTTTCATCAACAGTTGCAGACAACACACTCAACAGATGACATAGCTGGTCTTTTTTTTCTTTTTCTTTTTTTTTTTTTTTTGAAGTAACCCTTGGTTGACCTCACAGATTGCAAGCACCTTGTCAGGACCTTAAACCCTTATTTTTCATTTGTTATGCCTACAGCACCTGGTCCTTCCTAAGTGGTCTCCCATCCAAGTACTAACCAGGCCCAACTCTGGCTTAGTTTCCGAGATCAAACGGGATTGGGTTTGTTCAGGTTGGCATGACCATAGACACAGCTGGTTTTTCAAAGACCACAGGAATGAAAGAAAACTCTGTCCTCTTCTGAAGACGGTCTCTGCCTCAAGCTGAATCTGATTTAACTGAAGTGGGTTTATAGGCTCCTAAAAGTGGATTTAGGGTTTCTTAGCATAGTAATACGGGTTTTCTGATTTGAGGTATCTTCTGGAGCCTTGTGGTGGGTATATGGTCCGTAGTGATTGATATACTCTGAGGCTTTGTTTTAGTTTGCTTAAGCAGAATCTTATTTCCCTGTAGTGGGTTTATGCTCTTCTGAGGTGGTTCTGGCAAACTGAATTGGTTCTGAAGTCTCTGAGCTGTGTCTTTATTTTTACTAGATCTGGAGTCCCCTGATGTGTTGCTTGATATGCCTGAAAAGATTCTGGGTTCCCTGATGTGGGTCTCTAGTTCACAATAGTAGATCTTGAGGGAGATCTGGGGTGTGTCTAGAATCCCCTGAAGTAGAACTTGGATCTCCTAAGCTGAAAATAGGTCTCCTGATCTGAATCTGTATCCTTTAATGTGATTTTGGTGTTCACTCTGGTGGTTTAAACCCAATCAGGTGGAAAAAATTTACTAGGAGGTGAATTTAGATCTTATGATGGAGACTAGGCCTTCTATAGTATGGTTTTATGATGTTTGATTGTGTCTGAATATCTTTGAGATAGATCTTGAGTTTATAACTTCATTGGATCCCTAACATTGGCGTAGGATTACTTGAATTGGTTTGGCACTCTGAGATGGTTATGTGCCTCAACCTGCATGGCTAAGAGTGTTAATATTCCTAAGAGGGATGATGGAAGAATGAAGAAAAACACAGAGACAGTACATATGAAAGCTGAGCCAGCTGGGACACCGCCACTCTGCTGAAGATACAGTGACTCTGAGGCAAGCTCAGTGTGTTTATTATATACATCTGAAAGTCAAGGAGAATGTGAGAGTCTTCTCAGGACTTGAAACTTACTGGCAACAATAATCTTCCAAAGGCCAGGCCCCAGTTATCTGTGGTAAACCATAAGCAGTTGTCTATATTGTTTGCTTCTCTGCCCTTAGTAGATTGCAACATGGTGAAGCATAGCTTTGCCCAATGATTCGGACACAAGTGAGGCTCAGATCTAGCTCTCAGCATCTCCCCTTTTAAATATTTTAAGCACAGCTGATAATTGCTCAGTCAGAAGTCTCATACTTATCTTTGGATGACTTGGCACCCAACTGAGATACATGAAAAAGAATTAACAGCAACTGCACATTACCTAAAAGATACTAGGCAGTATTGTCCTATGAGAGTTTGTTTTAACATCCATTGACCATCATCAGAGGTGTGTGGGATCATTATATTTTGCATTGCCTTAGTAGGAACTAGTTCTGTAGCTCCCAGGGTACTCATCCTCCATCAGAGTCCCTCCACATACATGCAGGAAGTGATGATATTCAGAAGTGAGCTTTTCTTTCAACCAACCTTCCTTTGTTTTGCAGGTGTCCTTCTGGCCTGGCTGCAGGGCTAATCAGCACATTGTAGTCTCAGAATGTGGCCTGACTAATACTTCAAATTTGCTGCCTCCTCCCTACATCATTTCCCTTAGAGATTTTAGTCCCTTAATCTTAAGGGGATGTTGAGGGAGGAAGGTCTGTCTTCTCTAACTTCTTCAAAGCTGAGATAGAACTGTAGTCCCTGCCTATGGGAATAAAAAATCACTGAAAGCCTATTCTAAGGGCCCACGAGGAAGACAACATGAGGTCATTCCACCCTGTAAAGGTGGTAGGAAGCCTTATAACCTAGAACGTATAAACTTAGCAAAAAAAAGAAAGAAGACAAAGTTAATAGTAGAGGTAATTGACGATAAAGTTACTTTTTCATGGCAGTTTGTTAATTCAAAGTACACAAAAGTTCCCTGATTCCCTGGGACTTGTGGACTTATCTAGTTTCCAGAACAAGAGCTTAAGATCTTCCATGGGTTCACAGGAATAGATTGCACTTTCTGATTTATTTTCTGGAGGAACCTGTGAGGACTCATAAGAAACTGGGTTAATTCGAGATTAATGTACCTAGCTGTTGTTTCCCTGTAATTTGACAGCACTTGAGAACTTAACACAACTTGGCAAGGCCCTTTCTGTTTGCCTTGAGGGCTGACTTTCAACAGATTGCAGTGACGTAGTTGCTTTGCTAGAAGGTAACCCTGACATAGAGGCAGATTGTCTTTAAATGATTTACCCTTAGGTTCCCTATAAACATGCTCTGTGCAGTGGACAAGGAAGCTGCCTCTACTTTTGGCTATTTATTCCTGTCACTGTGCAGTTAGTGTTGGAGAGAGGACCATGGAATGGGTCAGGACAGAGTAGGTTAGCTCTAGTATCTAGTAAAAATTCAGCGTTGCCTTCCTGACATGCTGAAGGTGACCTGAGGTTCCACTCTTGTGATTGTGGTGGATTTTTCTAGGACTGGAACTTGCAAGTGCTTAGGCCTCCGTTGTTGGAGGAGGAAACAACCCATTCATGAGAGTCTTGCCTGAAGGGTGAGGGCTTGTGAGGTCCACCCTCCTCGGCTTCCCTGTGCTGGGTGGACATTGGCCCTTCCAGTACCTTTCCTTCTGTAGTTTGCTCATTGCTTATGCCCAGTCCCGACATTGCCAACCAAGGCCAACCAAGGTCGAAGCCCTCTAGGCCAACAAGGTTTTTATTGCCTAGGGTCATCTCGAGATGGTCCCAGTATTATGGAAGCTAAAATTTGTGCCTTTTTTGTACTTTGCTTTCTCCTCTGCCCTCTCCCAGTTAGTGGACACCTTAAAGACCTCTGGCACCAAGGCAGCCCAAGGGGTTAGGGTCTAGGCCCTATCTTTTGGAACTTACTTTGACTATTGGGCACAGACTGAGTTATGAAATGTATAGCTAGGAGTGTTTAGTCCTCAGACTTTGGGCTAATGTTAATATGTTCTCTAAAAGCCTTAGAAACTGGTTAAGGCAACATTTAACACAATTTATTTTGTTGAAGTACAGAATCCTTATATTCTACTCAGAAAACTTTTCCATAATATCAGTAGCAGACTAATAGTCTAAGAAACATTAAAATACTACTCTAGTTTTGCATCAGCTTGCTTTTGACATTGAAATTTCCTTCAACATAAATTTCTATAATTTATACCTTCTGTTACCAAAAACATGCATTTTCCTTCCAACAAAATTGGAATTTTTAACTGAACCACCATATTACTTATAAAACAGACAAATATAGATCAGAGGTCACGCACATGCTCATATTTTTCCATCATCCATATTTGTAACTTCTGTGGGGGTGCCCAGTATTTGTGCAGGTTTTCTTGAGGAAGGTGTGTGCTTCCCGAAATTAGTCTGTATTGTCTCATGTGGGCCTGTGCTTATTGTTTCTGGTAAGTGTGGCCCTCTCTGAGGTGCCTTGAGATCTTTTGGCTTTGTCATATAACTATTGAGTAGTTTTGTGGTCCCTGAGGTGGGTGCAGAATTTATTATGCCACGTGTAGGGCTTTCGGGGTATTATTTGCAGATGTCCAAGTTGATTCTGTGTTCCTTTAGGTGTGTCTGAAGTCTTTTGCTGGGTGTCTTATGAATTTTCATTTTAAAAAATTCAATCTTTCTGGCTTGTGTCTACAATCACGTGGCATATTATGTGAGGTCCTCTGAAATGAATATGATCTGTCAACTGAGTCTAGGTCTACTGAGGTGAATCTAGGTTCCATGAGATGAGTTTGGAATTTACCTGTGCTGATTACAGAACTAGACTAGTGGGTTACATTTTCCTCATGGAAGGGTGACTGAGCTGATTCTGGATTTCAAATTATGTGTATGTGTTTCCTTAGGTGAGTCTGAGGGTTCACAATGGTGGGCCTTGGACACTTTGTGTCTTGAATCCATGAGTTATGTCTGGAGTTCTGGCATGTTATTTGTGATCCTCTAAACTAAGTCTGGGTCTCTCTGTGTGTGGGTTTGGGGGTTTTTTTTCTTTATTCTTTTATCAGAAAGCAGACACAGGTTACCCTGCAATGCCTAAGGAGAGTTGGGTACCTAGATCATTGGGTACCTCTGTGGTGGGCCTGTTGTTTATACTAAGCCTTGTATGGATTTCTGAAGACAGTTTAGGTTCCAGTCTCATTATCGGTCACCTGAACTGTGTGTGGGCATACATGAGTGTCATGTGTATGTATATCCTATGAACCAAGCCTTGAACCCATAATGTGAGTCTGGGTTTTTCTATGATTGGCTGAGGCCACTGGGTATTTTTTTGAGGTGCCTAAGTTAAACTTGGGTCTTATGAAGTTGGTTTAGAATCCCCTGAGGTAAATAAGAGGAGTCTGCAATGAATCTGGGTCACCTAAGATTGCTTGGTGATACTCTCAGATGCATTTGTTTTCTCCAGTGTGTTTCCAGGATCTCAAGAGCTGAGCCAAGTTACTATAAAATTTATTTGTTGTCTGCCTAGATTGTCCTGATAACTCTAAGGTGGATCTGGATCATCTAAACTGAAACTACCTCTCTAGAATCAGAGCTAAATATTCTGAAGGTGGGTCTGAATGTTTTGGGATGAATTTGGATCAACTAAAGTATTTAGTATAATATCTGTGAAAGCCTACTGTAAGTGAGCTCACATGTGGATGGTTAGGGTTGGTTGATAATTTGTGGAGTCTCTGAGGTATATCTGGGTCTTCTGAAGTACTTTCTGGAAATATATATGTACTAAGTTTTGTGCCCATGAAATGGTTAAGTCTGGGTTTTGCAGATAGAGTATGAGCTATATCTGGGTCTGTTTGAAATGAGTCTGAGTCTATTGATGTATGTCTTAGATTTGATGGTATGGGTATAAAAAACTCATAGGTTGATGTCTAGGGATATGTGAATTTAATCTATACACCCTGATGTGGGTCTGGGGACTCAAGAGGAGGTTTAGAATACTTAAAACACTCCAGGATTCCATAAATTTAATAAATATCTCCTTAATGAGTCTCAGTATCCTGAGAATGCCTTGATTCATAAAATGGATTATGGGTTCCCTGTGTTTTGCTCTATGTTTCTATTTTCCAGGTGTATTCCCTGAGTATCCCTAAGCTGAGTCTGGATTCCTAAAACTGAATGCAGGTAACCTTACTTAAGTCCGAGAATTCTGATGTGTCTGCTTGCTCTGATTTGTATTATTTGGGTCTAAGGTTACTTCCAACTCACCTCTGGAAACCAAAACCTACTTTATGCCAGACCCAGTCCTGGATCATCAACATCAGCACAAACTACCCATATCTAACTTAATGTGCCCTAAGGCAATTCATACACCTTCAGGCACAACCCAAGAGAACAGGCTTTCACAGAAAACACCTCAAGTAACTCAAAGTCAGTGCAGGAGATTGAGATCCAGTTAAGAGGACCCTAAATCCACTTTGGGGTACCCAAATTAAGCTCAGGAAATTCTGAGGAATGTTGCAGATGATGTATGTGGGCCAGGAGCCTCCTGATGTGCTACCTTGAGATGTATCTTGCTTGATGTCTTCAAACGGTCTGAGGTTTCTTGACCTGAGACTGGGTCCAATGAGTTGGATTTTTTTTTTTTTGTATAAACATAGATTTTTTTCAGTTTTGTTGAGGTATAATTGACAAATAATAGTTGTATATCCTTAATGTGTACAACTTAATGTTTTGATAAATGTACAGTGAAATGATTACCACATTAATCAAGCTAATTAACATACCCAATACCTCACAAATGTTTTTATTTGTTCTTTAAATGTGTGTTAAGAATGCTCAAGATCTACCCTCTTAGCACATTTTAAGTATAGAATACAGTATTGTTAATTGCAGTCACAATGCTGTACATTAATCTTCAGAACTCATTTTTCTTCCTTTTTTTTTATTTTGGCCAAAATACATATAACATAAAATTATATCATCTTAACTATTTTTAAGAGTACAGTTTAGTGGTATTAAATGCATTTATATTGTTGTATAACAATTCGTCCTTATAACTATTTTCCCCACCAGACAGACAACCCAATGACTGACTGGGTTCATCCTATAAAACTGAAACTGTATACCAATTGACGATAACTCCTATTTTCCCCTCCTGTCAGGCCCCATTACATTATTACTGTATTAAGGATTTTGACTAAATTTTAAATATGAAAGTTGAATCATATAATATTTGTATTTTTGTGACTGTCTTAGTGTCCTCAAGTTTTATGTATTTTGTGGCATATTGCAGAATTTCTTTCTTTTCTAATGCTGGGTAATATTCTGTTGTATGTACTTACCATGTTTGCTTACCCATTTATTGGTCAATGAATACTTAGATTGCTTCCATGTTTTAGTTATAGTGAATAATGCTGCTGTGAACTAGGTGTACAGATGTCTCTTCAACACCTGTTTGAATTCTTTTAGGTGAATACCCAGAAGTGGAATTGCTGGATCATAGGTAATTATGTTTTTAATTTTGGGGGAATTTCCTTATTGTATTCTGCAGTGGCTATATCATTTTACATTCTCAAAGGTACAAAAAATTCTAATTTCTCCACATCCTTACCAAATCTCATTTGTGTGTGTGTGTGTGTGTGTGTGTGTGTTTTACCCAAAAGTAGCTATTTTGATGGATCTGAGGTGGTATCCATTGTAGTTTGGATTTACATTTCTTTAACGATTACTGGGGTTGAGCATCTTTTAATATGTCTTCATTGGAGAAATATCTACTTAGGACCTTTGCCTATCTTAATTTTTCAAAAATATTTTTGTTGTTCATTTACAAGATTTTGGATACCACATAATGTTTATTTCTTCATACAGGCCTCAAAAGAATTTTTCAGAGTATGAACTCCATTTTTATTTTGTTTGCTTAGTTCCTAGTCATCCTTTAAACAATTCAAGCATTAGTTTAATAGCTTTTACAATATTTTCATTCATTGTAATAGGTTTGCACTTCTCTAATTTTGGGTATTTACTAGTAAACAAATATCATTTTTACAAATGTATTACTTTAAAATGTTTTTAAATGTTACCATAAAGCTTGACTGACTGTAGTGCAGCTCACAGAGCAAGTGAAAAAGGATGAGGAAAAAGCCATCGGATGGCCATGGAACTATAAAAGTATCTAGAACAAGGACATAAAGACTGGTACAGAGAAGACATCTTTCAGTCATGTGAGAATAAAAGTCAAGCACTACAATTGCTAAGCAGTATGATAAAATGAGCTGAGATCTGTGATTAAATCATAAAACCATGTGAAATATAAGTTTATTTTTATATAATTGATTTTATTATATTTTCTATACTGTTCAGCATATGCTATCCTTACCTAATTAGTACTATCCTAAATTGAAAAGTACAAGAGGACAAAGACCTCTTTTTTCACATTTGGCACAGTGCATATGAAAAGTTTGGTAAATATTTGTTTGATTGTTGCTTTTTGCTTCAGATTGCCATCAGAAAGAAGTAAAACTAGGTCTTGAGATAATTGTCTACAAATTTACAACATAATTATTTCTGAGTTGACAGTAGTGAGTAAGTTTGGATATGTGAATAAATATATAACTGAAATATGCCATCTTTATCATATATAAATCTATATTTAAATCTATAAATTATTTTAAACTATTATCAATCAGTATTTTCTTAACTTGTCAGGTCATATAGCCTATCTAATTCTTTTTATTAGTAAGTGTATGTGGCAGGTAATTAAAATTACATGATATTACCAAATACATCATCATATTTTTTACAAGTGTAGGTCTGGGTGGGATATTGGTTTTCCCACTCCAAAAATAAAAGTTAATATTGAGCTAAATTTTATTTTAATTTTTAAATTGTATTTAAGTTGGCTATATTTCTTATCTATAACTTTCTAGTTGGTTGATCATAATAGAAAGAAGGTAGTTTTCTCACAAGCAGTTATTATGATGTCAGACATTCTAATCTCAACCCTGGTAACTACTCTACTAGAAGCCTGTCTTACGTTTACAGCCATTTGAAGCAACATGAGAGCTGTACTTTGCCTCTATCAGTTTGGGGGATTGCTTTTTCACTGCTATTGTGGTAAGTTACAGATGCTTGAGATTTTTTCTCCTCTTGTTTGTATTAATAGTAGGGAAGTTCTTGATTTTCATTAACCTCTTAAATATCATCTGTGATCTCTGTCATTTGTCTAATTTCCTATTTCTTTATGCTTCTATATCACATAATCTTGTATTCTTGTCACCTTTTAAATATTCCTTATTATTCTCTATAGTCTCCTCCCCTTCATTATACAGAAAAGTAGAATAACAAATATATTATAAAACATTATGTTATTTTTTATGTTATGTTTACCTCTTCCCTCCCTATCTGACTCTTTTAGTACCCAGTTCTCAAAAGCAGTGGTTAAACTCATTGACCCCAAGGATGGCCTCATTGTCAGTGTCCAGCAACATCCCATGGCTAGTGCCTATGCCTGAAACCTGCCAGGGCGTTGTTCTGAATCAGTGGTGGATCCTCTCAACAGCCAGTTGTCTGATTAAACTGTAAGTATAGTGAGGGCTATGAGAAAGATGATATGGTTATATATACTTTTTTATTTGATTCATCATAATTAACTATTTGCTTGGATTTTAATACATTAAGTAGAATTTTCTTCAGAAAATATTATATTAAAAATGAAGCTTAAAGCTCTAAAAGTCAAATTCTATTTAATTTGTAAGATAAAACATTAATTTATAATTTCTCTTTAATTTGTAAGATAAAACATTAATTTATAGAGTTAGAAGGTAGAACGTTGTCAGATTACATTGATAAGCAAGTAAAGGCCTTTCCAATTTAAACATTTCAGGTTAAATAGACGTTTAATGAAATATTTTTTTCACTCTAATTTTATAACATTATTCTTCATTTTTATTATTCCCTTAGGAAGTATTTGCACTCTGAAATTTCAGGAATCATCAACCAAGAAGATATCTTATTTGGCCGCAAACTATGTCTGCACCGTGGCTTTGCTCCACAAATTGGAACAGATCAAGTGAAAGAAAATATAGGAGTGGTCCTCCTGCAATACCCTATCAGGAGGGAAGAAATGCCACTTTCTCACACTTATAATATCTTCTGGAAGAGGTGTTATAACTGCCAGTACAGACACTGCAGCGTATACCAATATCAGAGTAAGCCACAGAAGTCATATTCTCTATATAATAGCTCAAATATTAATATTATAAGAATGATAAAAAAGGAAAGAGCTTAAATTTTTATAAAAATAATTATATCCGTATCACTCCATTTTACAGGGAAAAGTCTGAGTCTTTAAGGAAGTAAAGTGACAATATCATGGGTTACAATTATTGTGTTTTATATGCCATTTAAGAAGGATTTGGGTACAGCTCAAAAATAGTGTGTATGAGAAAAAATGGAGGAAAGAAAGAAGTCTAAGTATCTCAGAAATTCTATACAATTAAATGATTGAAATTTATAGTGGAAACATCTTAGGAAGCTATGCTATATGATTATATAAAATGCTTAAGATACTTAATAACCCATAAGTATATTGTATGTTTCTTCAGACCGCAATATTTTTGGAACCAGTATTAAGAAGCTGTCAGTTAAGCTGCTGGACCTCTCATTCTGCCAAAAACAACATCTCTACCTGACTGAAAGCAACAATCTATGCATCTGGAGTCAAGCACAAGAAGAATGCTGGGTACTAACTGTATAAGGCAAAGTTACCATTGGGGTGATGTAAAACTATTTGTAAAATTGTACAAAATGAATATAGATTTTCATTTACACAAAATGAATACATTCTGGAGATATTGTACATCAGAATATATCCAGTTAATAGTCTTGTACTGTATGCTTAAAAAATTTTAAAGGCTGATATCATATTAAGTGTTTCCACATGTAATGCACAGATATAATGTTTATGGTTATTATATAATCATATGATCTTATATATACATGTATATATATGCAGATCATGATTATATAAAACAGATAATATCACAAATAAATAAAGCAAGAAATATTTTTATTGAAAAATTTAGGGATAGAGAACTTACCACAGATATCTTTGAAACAATGGGAAGAACATGAGGTTACAATTCTTGGATTGGGTTTGGTTGTTAGAATACAAACAATTCAATTTAGCAAACATAAATAGTATTTATAAAAAGTAAAGACACTTATGAGTTATAATCATTATCTATTTATTCTGAGGTTACAGAAATAAATATTCAATTTGCTATGAAAAACAAATATCTGCCATAACTAATTATTTTTTAAGGATATGGCCTTTTGTCTAAACCTCAACCTAGAGATAATTTAGTAATTTTAGAGAGAGTAATATTTATTTTATAAGATACAGTTTAAGAAAAATGGCTAGAAAGGAACTAAAGGCAAAAAATAATGAAAAGTAAAAATGAAAAAAACCATTTGAAATTTGCTAGTATGGCAGAGATAAGAATTACTGAAGGAGGAGAAACATGAGATTACATAATATTTCTTTCATTAAACAAATTCCAGGACTTTGTGAAGTCTAAAGGACTAAGAGGAGAAAGAGTCTTGAAATCAATATTTAAGAAACTTGAAATGAAGGAAGATGAATTAACGTACAAATAGGGGATACAAATCTGACATTGTATTTAAGAGAAAACAGACCTAGTTCCAACTCAGAAAATCTCAGCATGTTTCCAGTCATCTGGGAGCTTATGATTTGATAGGAGATAGATTTAAAGTACCTCATAATACAATAATTAACTACAGTATAATTTTGTCAATATGATAGACATCTGTATAGTGAATAGTAGAGGCACAATGAAGACAGGGTCAACTTTATCGTCATACTGACTAGAGGAAAGTGATGCTTAAAAGTTTGAAAGCAAAGGGGCTTTTAACTACGGAGATGCACTATGTAAAAATAGGAAGAACATCTAATGCATAGATAATACCTGAGCAGTAAAACTTTTGGGAAAAAATTTGGTGTGAGAGATGCAGAAGAAATGAGAGTAGAAAAATAAGTTTGGACTATATTATGAAGTAATGAACATGGACTTGATTACTTAAGCAGTGAGAGCCACAGAATAATAAATGAAAAACATCAGATTTATTCAGGAATCTGTTTAATAGTCTATTAAAGAACCTTTGTACTCACATTTATTTCTCATCAAAATTTTGTCATGCAAAGCAAAACAATTAGGAATCATACACTCAGTACATACTGAGTGCCTAAATCTGGCTTGGTGTTGTGCCAAGATTTGAGGGTTTAAAAGGTATATAATTGCCCTCTCACAATGCTTACAAGTTACAGGCAACAAATAAAAAAATAAAATGTGACTGGAAAACGAACTTCCAAGAAAATAATTAGTGATGTAGAAAATGTGCCATCAGAATAGGAGTAGCACAGAAGGCCTTTTAAAAGTCTTTCATTTGTCAAAGGCCTAAAGCTTCTGAGGAATTAATTTATCATGAATTTTTGAAAAAAGAAAAAAAACAGGCAAAAGAAGCTATCAGAAAATTTCTGATACAAGAATGAAGCAACATAACATAGCAAATGAGCAAATGAAAAATGTTTATAGTTGAGATCAGAGACTAAAGAACCCTTGGCTTTTATTCTGAGTATCATTTGCCTCTGGGAGAACAAACCATAAAATAAGGGCATGTATGACAGGGAACAGAAATAGTAATGGCTTGAAATGATGGGAGGAAAAAAAAAAACCATGATGATTTGAAGCATAGCAATTGCAGTGGAAATGATAGAGATAAACATAACCAATAGATGTAATCGTATTAGTTGTGCTCTGCCTAGAAATAGCCAGCTAAGTAGTATATAAAAAAAGCTGTTGAATATATAATTGTTTTTTTAGTTTTCTCTAAATTCCCCCTTAGCATTTGGTTTTTCAACCAGTTACAGTTATTTGTGCCTAAGTCAGCTTCTAAAGCTCCTTGAGTGTGTACCATATAATATTTACTATTCTTTTGTCATGTCACTTGGAATTATATTGGTAGAAAATATATGAATCTTATATGTTTAATGTAAAAACATTAGTATATATGTAATGTATAAATATGTTGCTTATAAATACATAAATATGCACTCATAGTTTATGATTCATAAATGTATTCAATATTTATATGCAATTGATATAAGTGACATTTTATATATGCATCTTATATAAGTCTGCCTATCTATGTCATGTATATGAATTCTCTGTTTCTCATTCAGGTACAGCAGGGTAGTCCTGTTCTCTGTCTCTTTGGCAACCATTGGGAGCTGGTAGGCCTGGTCAGTGAGTCCTCAATGGCCTGTTCTGATCCTGTTCTTGTCATCAAGATGTCCCCATACCTATCTTGGATGAGACGGCTTATCGAGGCATCCCAGAAGCTGCTGGATCCTGTTTTTCCCCTACCCTGCAGTTTTTCTCCCAGGGTAGAACATGGTCCACAAAACAGGCTTAGCCTGAACACGGGCTCTGCTACTTTGACTTCCCATGGATTTACTATACAGTCATATAAGACATTAGACACTTTGGCACTAAAGAGACAGCGCCGGAATCATCCTCCAATATTTTTTGGTTCAAATAATAGAGATTCTTTCCCTGGCAGTAGACACTTACACCTTCAACGTAGTCAGCAATCTTCAGCTAGCAAATTGCCAATGGTTAAATCCTGGACCCTTCCTATTGACAAACCATGGGATCCTTTTGTGATAGCTGATCCCTGGAGTACCCCAAGAGCTGATATTTCTGAATCTTGGGATCTTTCTGATTCCCAGAATCCTTTAACAACTGGTATACTTATATCCTGGGACCTTCTTCAGAGAGATTCAGTGCAACATCAACATAGAACTGTGACTGAGTCAGTAAGACCTTGGGTTAAACAATCAGCCAGTATAATTGGCCTTCATACTCTACCATTAGTTAATGCTGATGAAAACTGGGTTCTGTTTTCAAGTGACATAAGTGGATCCCAGATTCCTTCTGAAATTACTGCTGTCCAGTCTCAAGTGCAAGCTACCAAGACTACTTTCGATGATCAACTTCTAGCTAGACCCTGGCTTGAAATCACCCCTGATGTTGGACCTTGGACACATAGTGTGCTGGAAAAAACAGAAACAGTGATGCAGGTTCAATTTAGTAAAGAGAATGTTAGAACCCAAATACACTATGTAGCTGGTAAAGTTAACCCTGTAGTTAAACCCATAACATATAACCTACGTCCATGGGTCCCTTTAATAGGTAATGAAATTGAATTCAGGACTCATTCCACACTAAATTCAAATGGATACCATTATCCAACAGTAACCCATACCTTGGAGCCTTGGTTTCAGCTAGCCCCAAATATAGTTGGATCCAAGAGCCTATAGAAAAGACAAATGAATACTGGATTCTCCCTGAACCTAAGTCAACTCAATTTTGGACTTACTCAGAGTTTAATATGCCCTTTTCTTTGGCTCCATCTGCAGACAGTTTTGTTATGTCTTGGGCCCAAGATAAGACAAGTGTGATCAGACCCTCAAGTCAAATGTATAGAATCAGCGTATTGAGTAAACATGATAGTAGTACAGTCACACCCCAGATGAAGACTGAATATACATCTTGGCTCTTGTTCCATCCTATTACTAATCTAATTAAGTCTTTCATTCACTCTAAAGCTGATAGGACTCAGCCTGAAGCTGACATAGTACAAACCTGGACCCAGTCAGAAACCCAAGCAGGACGACCTTTTTCTCAGCTGAAAGCTGATACAATCAGACCATGGTTACAGACCAAGACTGAAGTAACCATACCCTGGATTCAGTCTAAAATTCAAATAGTCAGACCTAGAACTGAAGAAGAAAAAGGCAAACATTGGAACCAACGAGAAGCAGATACAATTAGATCCTGGACCTCTAGTGAAATTGAAACAATCAGACCTAGGAAACAGTCTGAAGCTGAGAAAGCCAGATCTAGGTTCTGGACTAAATCTGATCAAATGAGACTGAGGACCCAACCAGATCTTAAAACACTGCATCCCTGGATTCAGAATGACGTTAACATGGTCAAACCATGGATTCAGTCTGAAGGAGGTGGCATCCAACCATGGGCAAAGCCTAAATCATCTACATTCAGATACTGGACACAATCTGTAGGTAATATAGTCCCACACTGGACAAGCCCTGAAACTGATGCAGTGAGACTTTGGTTGCAGACACAAACTTACACAATCAGAACCTGGAGCCAAATTGACTCTCAGACAGACATGTCCTGGTCTGAGCCTGAAGCTAATACAGTCAGATCTTGGTTGCATCCTCAAATGGATACATTCAAACCTTGGACTGAAAATGAATTTCAAAGAGCCCACTCCTGGACCCAACTTGAAGATGATAGAGCCAGACCTGGGACTCAGTCTGAGACTGATAATGTCAAGCTTTGGTTTCACACACAAATGGAGACAATCATACTATGGACAGAACCAGTAATGAAAACAGCACACCACTGGATACGGTCCGAAATAGAAAGAGTCAGTCCCCGGAACCAACCTGTGGATGAAAAGGTAAAAGTCTGGGTACAACGTGATGTTAACACAGTCAGACTCTGGGATGAACAAGGGCAATAATGTTAGGTTCTGGACACAGTATGAAGCTAACCCAGTAAGACCCTGGATTCAGCCAGATATTGGTATAATCAACCCTGGGGCACAAAATGATGCAGATACTTTAATACCATCAACTCAGGCTGAATCTCTAGAAGTAAATCCCTGGACACAGTCAGAAACTGAAACAGTCACACCATCGATCCAGAGTGAAACTCCAGGAGTAAATTATTGGCGACAGTTGTTAACTAAACCTGTCGCAACGTGGGCAAAGACTAAATTTTCAGGACAAAAGCTCTTGACACATCCTGCATCTGATATAGTAATACAGAGGACTCAAGCTAAATCTATAGCAATAAATCCCTGGACACAGCCTGTAGCTGATACAGTCACATTGTGGGCCCAGGGTAAAACTTCAGAAATAAATCTCTGGACAAAAGCTATAGCTGGCATAGTCACAACATTGACCCAGTTTGAAACTCCAATAGTAAATCCTTGGATACGGTTTGAAAGTGATACAGCCATACCACAGAGCCAAGTTAAGTCCCTAGCAATAAGTCTTTGGACACAGTCTGTAGTTGATACAGTCACAGCATGGACCCAAACAGAATCTGTAGCAGGAAATCCCTGGACACAGTCAAAAGCTGATGTAATCACACCATGGACCCATGGTGAGTCTTCTGCAGTAATCCCTTGGACAGGCATTATAACTGGGACAATAACACAGTTGACCCAAGCTGAATCTCCAGCAATAAATTCATTGACACAGTCTATAGATGATACAGCCACACTGTATCTTCAGGCTGAGTCTCCTTCATTATATTCCTGGAAAAAGTCTGAAAACGATACAGTCGTAACATGGACCCCAACAGAATCTTTAGCACTAAATTCCTGGAGACAGTCTGAAACTGAGAGTATCTCAACATGGACTGAAAGAGGAAATCCAGAAGTAAGTCCTTGGACACAATCTGAAGTAAATACAGTTACAGCTTGGTCCCAGGTAGAGATCCGAGGAATAAATTCCTGGATACAGCCTGTTGTGGGCATAATTCCACCATGGTCTCAAGCTGAGTCTCCAGCAATAAGTACCTGGACAGAGGTCAAGAGTGGTATAGTCACAGCATGGTCTCAAGCAGAATCTTTAGAAAAAGCCTGGACTGAGGCTGCAGCTTCCTTGGTCACACTATGGAGTCAGGGTGAATCTCCAGTAGTGAATCCATGGACACAATCCATAGCCGATGTAGACATACTGTGGACTCCGGCTGATTCTGCAACTGTAAAACCCAGAGTACAGCCTGTATCTGAGAGTGTGATACAGTGGACTCAAACTAAACCTCAAGCAATAAATGGATGGGCACATACTGTACCTGACATGGTCACACCTTGTACCAAAACTGAAATTCCAGAATTAAAGACAAAGACAGATCCTTGGAAAGACATAATAACACAGTGCACCAACACTGACTCTCTGTCTGTGAATCCCTGGGCAGAGGCTGCAGCAGCCACAGTTACACCATGGACCCAGTCTGAATCTCCAGCAACAAATCTCTGGACAGAGGTTGTGGCTGAAACAGATATACCCTGGACCCTGACTGACTTTCCATCAGTGAATTTCTGGGCAGAGGCTGTGGCTGAAACAGACATACCCTGGACCTTGACTGACTTTCCTTCCGTGAATCCCTGGGCGGAGGCTGTGGCTGTCACAGTCGTACCACAGCCTCAGACTGAATCTCCACTAGAAAGCTGGACACAGTCTACAGTTTCCTCAGTCATGTTCTGGATGCAATTTGATTCTCTAGTAAATTCGTACACACAGAGTCTAAATGATACAGTCACATTGTGGCCAATGATAAAACTGAGTCAAGGAACCCTGGAGAGTACCCGAACCTAGTATATTTAGTATTTCATTGCATCCGCAAATTGATACTACTCGATCCTTGATTACAGTTGAGAATCAAGCTTCCTCTCTTTGGACACATCCTAAGACTGATAATATCAATTCATGGACCTTGTCTAAATTTGGAACATTTATATCCTGGGTAGTGCCCTTGCCTCAAACAGCCAGACTCCAGCTCCACTCTGAAGCTGATATTAGCAGATCTTGGTTGAAAACTAAAACAACAAGAATAAGACCCTGGGGCCAATCAGAATCTCAAACAGTGAGTACCTTGACTCGGTTCGGACCTGGTAGAGTGGATCTCTTGGCTCAACATGAAACTGCCACAATCTTATCATGGGTTCAGACTAAAACTGGTGTATTTCATCCAGGGAACGAGTCTGAAGGAGACACAGTGAGATCTTGGATCTTTTCTGAAGCAGATATAGTAAGACCATGGATCAAAAATGAAGCTGATATAATCGGTCTCTGGACTCAACCTAAAAGTAGTACTTTCAGACCTTGGGCCCAGCCTGAATCTGAAGCAGTGAGGCCCTGGACACAATCTGAAGCTAATATGTTTACATTATTACCCCCATCTGAAATGCAAGCAGTAAAACCCTTGACCGTGACTGACATTAATATGGTCAGATCTTGGTTCCAGACTCAGTTTCGTGCAACAAAACAAGGCACTCAACCTCAATCTCAAATAGCTACTCCCAGGATCCAACCAAAATGGCAAAGAGCCCACCCCTGGATCCAGCACAAAACTAATACAGTCAGATTTTGGCCTCATCTTGAAGGTGAGTTAGCCCAACTCTGCACACAAACTGAAACCAACACAGTCAGACTCTGGACTGATCATGAAAGTGATTCAGTAAAACCATGGACCCCAGCCTGAACTACAATTTGTCAGTTCCTGGACTGATGTGGATACAGTCCATTTTGGTACTCAATGCAAAATGGTACAATTAGGCCCCAGTACCCACTTGAATCTCAAATGCCATGTTCCTGGACTCAAAATGAAGTTGATATAATCATCCCTTGGACTCAGCATGAGAGCAATTCAATCAGATCTTGGACTAAGTTTGAAACTGCTACAATCCACCCCTGGATTCACCTTGAAACTGCTGCAATCAGACCATGGACCTTGGCTGAAACTTTAAAAATCTACCCCTCAACCCGGTGGATACTAATACAGTAGTAAGACATTGGTTTCAGATTCAGATAGATTCAGTCAAACCTTGGAATCTTCAGGAGGCTACTACAGCTAAACCCAGTACCCAGCCTGAAACTGAAACATTCTATATTTGGTCACAGACTGAAAGACAGCTAGTAAAACCTATAACTTTATCTGAAGTTGATACAATTACTCCTTTGTTACAGACTCAAAGTAATACAAGTAGAGCCTGGATTCAACCTACTCTCAGACAGACAGTCCCTTAACTCAGGCTAATTTTCTGTAGTTCACCCCTGGACTCAGCAAGGAGCTGTTAAAATCAACACTGATGTACTCTAAAACTCAAGGATTCAAACCCTGGGTCAATATGGAAGCAAATACAGTCAGATCTTGGTACCACATTCAAATGAGTAAAGTCATACCATGGACCCATTTAGAATTTCAAGTATTCAGTCCTCAGATCTATACTGAAGTTGGCATAGTTAAGTCTTGGATACAGTCTGAAACCCAAGAAGGCAGGCCCTCGGCCCACCCTGAAACTGACATTATTGCATCCTCTGCTATACTTACACCTGACAAAGTCAAAACATGGATCCCACATGAAAAAGAAATAAAGCCTGACAGCCATTATAAAGCTGATATAATTACATCATTTGTTCCTCTTGAAGTTGAACTGGATAGAGCAACTCCATTAACTAGTCAGTTTGGCTCCTGGTCTAAACCTGTACCTTTTTTACAAACAGAAACAATCCTTTCCATAGATCAGTATTTTATAATAGCTTTGTCAACTGAGATACCTGCAACAGAAAGCCAAGATCAAATTAATTCTCTCCTACCCAGTGAGCTTACAAACATTCTCCCTCTTACCCTTTCAAGCACCTGGCTTCCTGGAAGAGTCAATTACCTGAACTTTGGAAGTAATTTACAAATCACCAAAACAAAAGGAAGCCCTTATGTCCCATCTAATTTTCTTAGCCCTCTTTCTCCATCTTTTTCCTTTTTGTTCCTTGTTCTCTGTCAACTCCATGTACATTGCCCCTTCCTGTTCGTTGTTTTTTTCTTGCACATTACCTTCATCCTGTCTTTCCCCTTATTGCTCCATTCTTTCTCCTACGGTCTTCTCTCCTGTCCTTTTGACTTTAGCCTCTTCTGATAATTCTCCGCAGGAACTATCTACCTCAAAATTCACTGAAGAGACCTTTCTTACTCATGGTTTGTCGTCCCTGCGTGCTACTCCAATCACACTTTTAACAAAGCAGCTTTATCAGATGCCTGGATATGAATTTGAAACTAAGTCTAAACAGCCTGAACAAGAGCCTCTCAAGAATTCAGAACTCAGTGTTTCTTTGGCTGAGTGTCATCTGGGTTTGGTCTGGAAAGAGAGTCTCCAGGCTTTCTGGCTCTTCAAGACAGCTGTTATTTCTCATGAAACCACAGGTAAGTTCAGCCTCATTATCTATTTTAGTTATTCTTGGAACCAAAGTCTTGGAGCCTAAACCTAGAATTTCTGATCAAATCAGAGGTCATTTCTCAAACTTTGGCAGAGTGAAAATTCAAAGTATTATTTGGATCAGAAAGGGGGGATGAATAGTGTAATATTAAAATATGTCCACATATTGAGAGAATACCTTATTTTTGCCAGAAAGAGTTTAAGACCTAAGTATTATAAACCTAGTTTCTTTCAGCTTGCTGTACTAGAAAAACACTTATAGTGCTTAGTAATTTTTTATTATTCCACTTGAGAAATGAATAGAGATACCTCATATTATTCTCAGAGTAGGCAGATCTTTGTTACTCTAGCTATATGTGTAGAATTAAAAGATATTTCCAAGCATTTCCCCAAAGTTAAAGATTTCAAGTATTTTCCTAAAATCCAAAAATAGGAAATCAACATGTTCAGGGAAAAAAGGTGATAGCACTAACTTCATCTTATCCCATGTGTGGATTTCTTCTGCAGAGTGTGGATTACGTCCTGGCCTTGTGCCTCAGTGTCCCAACTGCTGGGAGGCAGAAGTTGGTGAATTCCCTTGGTGGTTTCAGTGCAACTCTCTTTCTCTCATTTCTGTGCTGGTTCTATACTGAATGAACAGTGGATCCTTACCACAGCTAGATGTGCGAATTTCATGTAAGTCTGAATATCATTTGAAAGTTAATTTTATATCATTATAAAGCATGATAACTTTCAGATTGTTCATGGGTATTTTTTTTTTAAGAAGGTAGATAGTCTTAGCTACAGAAATAAAATTTGGTATTCCTTACTTTCGATAACCATGTGATATATTTCCTTAGCTAAAGACAAAGTGCATGCTCTCTATGTCTTAATATCCTCATGTATCTCCAAGTAGTGGTTAGCTGTTTTCAGGAGTAATTTCGAGATCTAAATAATACAGTTCTAAATTTTATGTTTATATAATTTTACCTGTAAAATGATTAACAGTATCTTCAGTATAAATTATTACCTACATTAGAATCACAATTTTACATTGTATGACTTGTAGAATCTTGTCTCTTAAAATCATTTATTAATCTCTAGAAGAATAATAACTTGACTCTCTCAAAATATTCTTTTGGGTACATAATTTTACTTCTCACTTTAACACAGTAAAGTAAAACCATTAGTACAGACAAAACAAGCAAAGCTCAGGAAGAGGGAGTAACTGTCCAAAGTCTACATCTTGCAAGTGTGATATTTCAACTCCTAAATTTCAAATTTAGTATCACTAAGGGTTAAAAACAATAAATGTTAGGGTGTATAACAACTTGTTTCAAGTTAGGTTGGGTTTTTTTTTTGTTTTTGTTTTTTAACAAGGTTGTGATTGATTGCATTGTAATGTTTATCTTACCATACCTGAAGATCTTCACACATGTGGTGCCTAATAAAACTGTGTGTTGGCAACAAGGAGAGAGGGAAGTAGAGTAGTACTTTAGTGCTCACCTGGACTTCATGTGATTCATGTTAAGTGCAAAGTTCTTTTTCACATTGAAATAATGTAATAACAAAATGTTTGATAAATTCCTCTCCACCAGAAAAAATTCAGAAGCCTTAGCCCTGGTCCAGGTGGGACTTATTGATCTTCAAGAATCTACTCAAGCTCAGACTGTAGGAATTCACCGTGCCATGCCCTATGTAGGTCCTAAGGGACCTTTGGGACCTGGGCTAATCTTCCTGAAGCAGCCACTGCATTTTCAACCCCTGGTGCTTCCTATCTGCCTGGAGGAGAGCCTGGAGCAAGAGAAAAATATACAACTGTATGACTGCTGGCTACCCAGTTGGTCCCTTATGAGGGGTGAGTAATGCAATAGTCACTGATAGGAGATGAGAATGACACATTTAGAAAGAGGGTATCCTTTCTCATGTAAAGTAGATAAGTTATTGTCTTTCTCTTCAGCCATGTTTCTTCCTCCAATATAGGCTAAAGACAAAAAAAAAAATTCTTTATTTTCTGTTTTTCACCAGGAAGTCTTGGAATTCTGCAGAAAAGGCACCTAAGCATCCTGAATGTCAGCTCTTGTGCCCAATTTTGGCCCAAGCTAAATGAATTCACTTTCTGCGTTGAAGCCAAGAAAGCTGTGGGGGAGGCTGGCTGTAAGGTGAAAAGTCGAGGGTGTATAAAATTCAGGGAAAACGAATATTGAACACCTGAAGTTACTTCCTAGCCTCCTTTAAAGTATCTGTGTTTTGTTTTTTTTGTTTCTTGCAGGGTGACCTGGGGGCACCTCTGGTGTGCCGTCTGCAACAAAAAGACACATGGGTGCAGGTGGGAATCTTGAGTCACTTTGATGAACATTGCGCAAAGCCCTACGTCTTCAGCCAAGTGAGCCCTTTCCTTTTCTGGCTCCAGGGAGTTACACGGCCCAGCCATGCACCCTGGTCCCAGCAAGGGCGAATGACTACTTCTGCTTCCAACTCCCTTTCAGTCTCTACCTCTACGAATGCCTCGGCTGTTACTTCCACTACTGCTTCTATTCGGCCACACTTCATCTCTCGCCACAGCCTCAAAGTAAGGCCCCAAAAATGGTAGTGGGGATGTATGAGAAGGAAAGGAAAAGAAGAGGATATTGGAAGTAGATAAGGGGAAAGAAAGCTCTTTTCCTGAGAAATTCATCTTAAGTTTTTACACTAAGGAAGTAATGGGAATCATTTACCTCATAGCTTAAAAGGCAGTTCATACTTGGTGTATTATTTCATTTAACTTTCACAATATCCCTATGTGATATAGGTGAGATTTTTATAATTTCTTAATCAATTTCTCTGAAAGCCAGAGAAGTAAAATGGATTGATTATGTTCTTAGGAACAAAGAGGAACAGGGCTAGCACAGAGACTCAGACTTCTTATTCCTAACACAAAGTTATTTCTTTACTGCTGCACACTTGCTTACAAATGTAATGATAAAATTTTTAGTTAAATATATGTTTTTTGGTTGGTAGGCAATATAGAGTAACTTCTAGGTTCCCATGCACCCAACTCTATCACACTGTGACTCTTCCTCCCTTCCTTGACTGCTATGAAATCCAGTATGCTGTCTATCATCAATAGCTATTTCTTATTATTCTTGCTGCCCTTCTTCTTTAGAAATCTATTCTGAAAAAATCATATTTCCACAGACTATGTTTTCACCTAAATATAACGCCTATAACAAATGATTTTTAAAACATAAGTGAGGCCATCTCACTTCTTTGCTTAAATCCTTCAGTGTATTTTTCACTCAGAGAACTCAAAGACTGTATTTCACTGAAGATTCTTATTTCTATCTTCATCATTTTATAGATGTATCTTCTTCATGTTTAGTATAGATATTAACTACCATTGCTTCAACTCACTTTTCTGAGGAACTCTAAAATTTGTTTTTTTTAAATGTCAGCTGTTTCCTGAGCTTTAAATATGTATCTCCTATTATTGTATCTATTTGATCTCACCAGATTTTAATTTTAGTAAGCTCATCCCCTCCGGTTCCAGTTACATTAAAATTTTGAATTTATTTCTCTAACATTTTGAATCAATTTTTTATTGTTTTATTGCCTACCACATCAATAAATCCTAACAACTATATTGCAAGAGAGAGAGCTGAAATAGGACCCAACAGTGCGACTAAAGAGAATTTAAACTGAGCCAGAAAGAAATCATGGAATTGGGATGATAATACAAGGGGAACATTCTTTTCAGGAAATAGCATGGACACAAAAATTCAGTTTGTGTTTACAAAGCATTTTTAATAACAGTGATATTTTGCATAATTAGGATGTATGAAAGACTTTTAAAGATGGGCATGGGTGTGGGTGGTGGAAGTGGGTGATTGTGATCAAAGGGTACAAACAGTTTTGATATGCATAATTTTTGGGACCACTTATACAGCATGTTGACTATAGTTAACAATACTACTGTATACTTCAGAGTTGCTAAGTGAGTAATCATAGATGTTTTCAACGTGCACACAAATGTGTGAAGTGAGGTGATGGATACATTTACTAATGTTATTAGGGTATGTTTATCAATTATATCGTTGTACACCTTGATTTTATGTAATGTTGCATGTCAATTATGTATCAGTGTATCAGAGGGGAGGATGCAGGAAGATGGGTCTAGGATGACAATTCTGATGAATTTACCTTTACTGTTTTTTTCTCAGCTTTGGCAGATCGGATTTCTCTGAGGTATGCCATGCCTTGGCAGGCCATGATCATTAGCTGTGGCAGTCAAATTTGTAGTGGTTCTATTGTTAGCAGCTCGTGGGTTCTCACTGCTGCCCACTGTGTCAGGAATATGTAAGTTTGCATCTTGTGTCTTCCAATACACCATAATTCAGCATCTCCAAATTACTTTACTAAAGACTCTTTGGACAAATGCGCTTAATATTATACCTGAACCATCTCTCTTATCTCCTTAACATCTTTAATTCAGGCTAAGAAATTTCCCTTAGTGTGTTTAGATATCAGTACGTCTGATAAATAATACCTCTGTAAAAATTGCTTGTGTGTTTGACTTTATACATAGACTTCTGGTTTCCCTGATGCGAAGTAGGAACTTTGTGCATTGGCTAAGAAAATACATTGGAAAGCCTTATGTGGTGGCTTTTACTGGCTCATATTTCCTAGTGAATCTATTCTAATTATTCTCTAACTACTCACACAGGAATCCCGAAGACACTGCTGTAATACTGGGCCTGAGGCACCCTGGGGCACCTCTGAGAGTTGTTAAGGTATCTACTATTCTACTGCATGAAAGATTCCGGTTGGTGAGTGGGGCAGCAAGAAATGATCTTGCATTGCTGCTCCTTCAAGAAGTCCAGACTCCCATTCAGCTCTTAGCACCTTTGGGCCATCTGAAAAACCTGAATAGCTCTGAATGCTGGCTTTCTGGGCCACGAATTCTTAAACCAGGTCAGTAGTTAGGACAGTAGTTTTAAAACATGATATAAAGCATCCATATTTTTGATACTGCAGTTCCAGGAAGAACTCTAATCACAGTTTTCTGTATTACTAATTCTAGGTTTTGTACAAATCAGCGATATGCTCTGAGACTTATTTGTGTTTTATAAAATGATAGTTTTCACGATGACTGTATAGGATCTTATAGATGAAAATAATACAAGGGAAATTTTTTGTGCATAGTCAAGTTTCACAAAAATTATAGAAATAATTTGCATTCCAACTCTATGCTAACATTAGAACAAAGGAAAAGAGGGTTGGGTTTGTTTTATTCATACTTATTTAAGGAAATTAAGATGGATGTCAATTGAAATTTTTAATTTTAAAATAAAAATACATTTGTTTAGTATGAAGAGAATCATTTAAAAAGTGAGGGAAAGTATTGGAATTGATAAATTTTTGGAGTAAGATGGAAATGGTAATAATAAAAAATAAAACTTCTTAGCATAGAAAGTTAGACAGTAATTTATAATAGTGATTATAATCTTATTTCAACAATTGGTGTTTCAATATAACCAATTGTGATTTTTATTTTCCATCTGTTGTTTTAGGACAGACAGATGAGAACCCAGAAATGTTACAGATGCAGGTGACAGGAGCTTCAAACTGTGCATACCTTTACCCTGATATAAGTTTCTTCTGTCTGCTTTATGACTGAGGCCAAAGGCTCTGTCACAAATGTGGTGAGCAGCTGTGTTTTAAAATTTCTAATTACAATTGATAGAAGCTATAACCTTCTCCATATATATATGGATGTGTAAACTACCTGTTCATAAATTATAAGAAACAAAATTCTTACTCAGTGAGGAATAATTTTTTTAACATACAGATCAAACCTCAAAAATAGTGTGTTACTAATCTCTGGTTTATCTGACATTAGCTCTTCTCTAACCACACTTAAGAGCTGGCTTGGTGCTCTCCAAACAAATAGGCATTTTATAGAATTCTCTCTCTTTTAACTTGAATTCTTGCTCTTCAGAATCCACTATAAAAACCTTTTTTAATTTTTGTTTTATGAATGACCTCTTTCTAGACTAATTCTCAAGATCTTGTTTGTAATATTACCTAGATAGGAATCTATTTGGTAATGATGATTTTTTTTAATGTACCTATTTGAAGTCTCCCTCTTTCGGGAATAGTTTCCTTACTGCCCATTTTACAAAGGCTAAGATTAAGTAAAACTCTGAGATAGTGACTTGAGTCTAAATTCTACCTTTGACTTCACAGGAACCAGTGAGTCCAGGCAGTGCTGTTATGTGCAGACCAATATCTGGCAATGGCAGCTGGAGACAAATAGGCCTCACAAGTCTGAAGGACCTAGCTACCATTGTGAGGCCATACTTCTCCTGGATATTAACCACCTCTGCAAAAGCTGGTCATCCCATAAACCAGGCCCTCATGCCTTGGATGGAAAGGTCCAAGTCATCTGGACTTTTAAAACAGCCAAACACACTATCACTTTCTTGTGTAATGATTATTGTACTTCAGAGTCTTTTGTAACTCAGTAACTATGAAAGGCATTGCTAGTATTTTGAAAATGTGTAACATGAGACATTTGTAACACATAGTCAAAAACATTGAATTTAGGCCTGATAAGATCTTCTAGATATTTTTTAAATAAAGACATACCAGGTCAAAAATGACTGCTTTCTGTTTGTAATATAAACATACACTTTGATCAAATGTTCTCAAATTCAGAGGATTCTAACCATTAAATTTTTAACATGAGAAAAACATCAGATTTGTTTAAGGTAAATAAAATTTTCAAACATCAACAAAAATGAAACCTTCTTGGAATTTGAGCACATACCTCACTCTCAAATTTTAATATTGCAAATAACCCCTGTACTATGTAACACAACACACTCACACAAAAATTAATATAAAATCCTCTGATTCCTAAGAAAAACACAAAACATTTTACTGGAAAAGGAATTTAATAATACATGAATGGCAATAACATATATTGTTTAATAATTCATGTAAAATTTAATTAAATAAACACTAAGCAAAGGGTAAAAATTTCAAGAAAAAATGTATCAGGCCAGTTCAGAAGTCAGCAGGGCCAGCTGAAATTTGCCCACTTGCTGCCACCTGTGTTTTGCCTTTACCACAAGGTACATTGTAGGGGCTGGCTGTGGGAGCTGGAAGGAGTTCTTCCCATGTATAAATCCATCTGTGGAAAAGTTATGTTACATTCTGACTGTGGGGATGTCAGGCAGAGTGAGTCAAGCCTGCCTGTCCAAGGCCTCTCGACTGCCTGGAACTGTGCAGGATGGGTTATAGGTCTTCTGCTGTTATAGGTCTAGTGCTGTTTGCAGGGAGATCAGGATTTGTGCACATGGAGGTCAAGGCTCCCTCAACCTGGAAAAGGCTGTTGGACATTGAGTTACCTAGTGTTAGGGGAAGTCTAAGGAGCCTAAAAACATTCAGACAATTCATCAGGAATGGAGAATCTTATGAAGGATCTGATTTGCACGTAACTCAGAGAGAGTCCTGGGATGCATGATGAAATCTCCCAAGACCAGCTGCAGCAGAATCAGGCCCTAACCTCCTGCCTGCAGTGACTGGAGGGTCTCTGGATCACAGATGTCCACTCAGGAAGGACCAGGCTAGTGAAGGTGCTTGCCACCCTGACTTCTCTCCACACCTCCACCTGCCACATGTTCTCACAGGCATGTAACCCCTGCCCTGTCTGCTCCAGGACTTCCCCTCTTCTGTGGCCTGGACTGAGGCACTCTGGGGTTCAAGAAATCTACTAAATAGAGGGTCCTGGTTTGGTGAAAATGCCTATGGATGGCTACTCTGTGAGCCCCAGAGATCCTTACTTATATCTGTCCCAAGGAGACATGCACTGCTCTGGGGCATTGCTGCTTTTTAATTGCTGGGACCCCTAGCAGACTACTTGACCTGTAAGAGAGACTAAGTAACATAGTGTCCCTACACCAGGTCATGGGGTGGGGTGAGGTACACATGAGACTCTGTCTGGTAGAAGTGTTTCAGTCCAATCCTTCTCCCCTGACCTTCCTACTTCCCTAAGTGGAGTGGCTTTTGTGACTGAGCCGTGACAGTCCCTCACTGGCCCCAGAGCTGTTGCCAAACAACGAGAAAATCTTAGTATATCTCCTTATTAGGTTTCCAGTCTGTGCAGTTTTCTTCCACAAAGCACCACTTGAGGTCAGCCGCACTGAAGAGTGTTAATTACAGCTGCCACCAGAATTGTCCACAGAAATGAGTTATCAGGTCCCAACAGGAACAGCTGTGTCTGGGTCTCCTACAAGAAAGTGAACACGCCAGTCCTCAGTCAGTAAGAAACCCTCATCTCCCCAAACTCCTGCTGTTCTCCTTTGGAATTCCCTTCTAAACAACCCCTCCCACTTCCTCCTTTTCCTCCATGAAATCATGTCCCTCTCCTCTGTCTGTTGGACTTGCCTATGGCTTTCCTACAGCTGCATGCCTGCAAAAGCTACTCTTTACTATCATCACACAAACCCTAACCAATAGCCACTGGCAAAATGCCTGTTATCTGTAAGGGCCACAGACACCACATGCTAGGAAATGCTTGCCCTGGAGTCACTATGTCTGGAAATAGGGAAGAACTTAGTAGGGCAAAGACTGAAATCTCCCTACTCCATCAAGGCAGGGTCAGTCCTCTGCTTGGTTCATATACAAATATTTCTGGGAAGTAGCCATCCACCAGGAAAGGAAATGAAGGGTCCAGCACTTCCTGGCTGAGGCTTGGTACATGTGGTCTGTCTGCTCCAGGCCTTTCAACTGGTCTTATGCACAGAGTGGTGAGAAGGCCAGGATAGAGGACTTTGGGTAGCCTGTATGTGGAAATGCTGTGCCACCCCGCCATTTAGGGAGGAGGGCACATTCTCTCTGGAGGACTCATGAGAGAAACTTAGCTCTATTGCTGTTGTTTACCTTGTGGGGTCTTTACTTGACATGTGGCCTGGGGAAAAATGCCTCCGCCTCCCCAAAAATAGGAATACTGACTCATTGTGGGACACAGAACAGGTGAGTGAGTAACCTAGCCATTGAAAGGCACTGCCCTACCCCCAACCCGCTCCCCATCTCCCCACTCTCTGCATGTGCACCTGAGACCTAAAATGAGACGCTAGAAGTACAATGGACTTCACCTGAAGCCATACTGATTGGAGCAAGTCTGGCTTTACATCGTCCCTCCCAGGCAATTTATCCCTTCACCTGCTGACCTTACATTAAGGCAAAGTCCCATCTTCACTGCCTCCCCGCATGCCTCTCTCTCCCATTCCCACAGTCCTAACATAGACTTCTCTCTCCGTTTCCTGAGTGTGGCTTGGAACCTTGGCACTGAGAGGCTGGCTGTGTCAGCCGAAGACAGTGCAATACTCTACCTTAGTGTTGTGGTGCATTCAATCTAAGACCCACAGAGCCAATTGAGATTAATTACAATCCTTTATTAGCTGGCTGGAGACTGATTCTCCCCACTAGAGAATCAGCCCCAAGCCTCTGGAGGAGGCAGCTTATAAAGACTACATCCTGGTTGGCCTTGATCAAGCAAGCAAGCAGATTGTTTTACTGTTCTTCTTGGGAGCCTTGGAGCTATCTTCTCCTAGGCAGCTGGCACTTGGAGATGTCACTCTCTGCCCTATCCTTGGGGCTGACTTACTGAGGAATTGATACTAATAACCATAACAGCATATTTTCCAAAATAGTAATAGTCAGAATGAAGAGGGGAGATGTGAACAAGGAAGATGTTATTGAAATGCATTTTTTTACACTGTTACATTCCCCACTGGTTTCCTAAGGGAATCAAATCATTGAATCTTCAACCCTGAGTGGCTGGCAGTTTGCTCTGAGGACTGAGTTTTTACTGCCTGTACCTGCTTTTTGACATAGGCAGTTAACCAATTAATTATACAATTCTAAATAATAACTCTAGAAATGCTTCTATTAGGGATCCTGTAATGGAGGAAAGCAAAGTAGTCAACTGCAGGGACCAGCAAAACACGCTTTCATACCAAAGATCCTGTTCTCTGGCATTGTTCTTCTCTGTCGCTGAGCCGTTTTCTGACTAAAGCTTCTAATAATGCCTGAATGGTTACCATAAGAACAGTAGGTTTTACCTAAAGCTATATACAAATAAAGCAAGATCTATGCTTTATGAACACATTAGTCTTACATGTATGGATTAACATGCAAGATTCTTAGTTCATTTTACAGATTCTGAATATATCAAAACAAACAAGAGGTCTTTCCAACATGATTCCATAAGGTGTGATCTCTTTACAGTAGGGGGTGCATCATGCCCTTAACAGGGGGGAGGGAAGGAGGCTTACCCAGTTTTTGCCAGTCTCTAATTTGAACTTGGTAAAAGTTTTGGTTTTTTTTTTTTAGGGTCTTATTTATCCTTTCTACCTGTCTTGAGCTCTGAGATCTGTAAATACAATGTAGCTTTTAATTAATTTCTAGAACCATGGCTAAAGATTGGCTGGTCTGGGCAATAAATGCTGGGCTATTGTTGGACTCCAGTGCTATGAGCAGGCCAAATGAGGTACTAACTCTGAACCTAACTTCTTTGCTACTACCTGAGCTGTCTCCTGCTTGGTGGGGAAGGCTTCAGTCTATCTTGACGAGGTGTCAATGAACACAATTAAATACTTAAATCCAAAAGTTCGAGGGCTTATTTCTGTAAAATCTAGTTCCCAATGTTTTCTCAGGGCTTGTCCACGAAGTCTCGTCCCTTGTTATACTCCCTTGGAGGATCCTGGATTCACTTGTGTGCAGATGTGGCACAGGGTCGATCTGGCAGCCCCAGAATGTAATAGCCTCTTTTTAATTTAATTAACTTGGTTTTTCTCAAGTGAGTTCTTTGGTGAACCTGGATTATAAGGTCTCAGCTCAAGTCCTCAGGTACTACAATGCGGCTTTCAGGAGTCTAACCTACCCAGTAGATTTCTCTTTGCCTCCTATTTTGTTGCATAGTTTAACTTCTCCTGAAGTGTAGGTATGAGTGTCCATTAGCACTCTGGGAGGTAGGGCCGGCAGAATGTCAATTGGCCCACTGGTTTTCTGGCAGCCTCCTTTGCTGTCTGTATAAGTGTTCACAGTCTTGTTTTCACCCCACCGCAGAGCTTGAGTCACTGCTTTAGTTCAGCCAGCTGAGCTGAAGTTCTATGGCTTAGGGCATGTGCCCAAATAACAGCCTCATTAGTCACTACAGCCACCTTTACATGCCTGATTCCTTCTGTGATGAAGCTGCTTCCATCTGTGAAAAGAGTGACCTCTGAATTTGGCCAGAGGTCATCTTTCAGGTCCGGTCAGGTGCAGGTGACATTCTCTAGGACCTCAAGGCAGTTGTGTATGGGCTGCTTGGGGTCGTCATCTGGTAGCAGGGTGCCCGGGTTGAGAGCAGCGCAGTTTTCAGGAACTGAATGTGGGGCTTATTGTTGTTGAGTAGGACTTTAGTCATTTTCTTAACCTGGGTGATATTAACCTCATCCCGGTTGTTGAAGATGCGCAGGGCTACCTCAACTAGCTCAGTCAAATTTTGTCCTTAAACCTTCTTATCTTTTATTACTTTTTTTTTTTAAATATCTGGGGCTGACTGACTGACAAAAGCAAGGTTTTATCAGAAGTTGACGATACTGATCGAGAGCCTCCTTATCTTGTTCAGTGCTGAGGTCTCAAGGTGGACGGGGGTACGGGAGGACTTGTTGAATACAAGCTGGGTCTGTAGTGGGCTGTCCATTTGGCTCTAACACAGCCTTGGCGCTCTCCCACAGGATCCGCTCCCTTTCTTCTGAAGTGCATAAAACCTGTAAGAGATGCTGGCAGTCATCCCAGAGGGGCTGATGAGTGAAGAAAATAGCCTCTAAGGAGAGATTAGTCCCTGTGGTTTTTCTAAGAAAGAAAGGTTTTTATGTTTCTAGCTATACAGATCTTTTCTGTTATCTGAAATTCTAATTTCAATGTCAAGACCACGTATTTACTCAAATCATAGCTATCTAATTATTGTAATAGTTTTATTGTCATGGCCTAAATCAGAGCTCTGCCCTTTGCTTCTTTATAAGCCTTTTGTTTTTGAATAGTCAGGTCCATTCTTGATATTCATGACATACAACAATTTATAATAACTGAAATTATGACTGAAAGATATTGACAAATTTCTAGGAACTTTATACAATTTCTGAAACACTTGTATTAGTAACATGTATATATAAAAATGTAACCTAAAGAAGGTTAAGTATGATCACTTGATTTAAGTAGGATCACAGGTCACTATGAAACAATACTTAGTTATCTATTTAACCAAAGTGATAATAAAAGATTTCAAAGGTAAATATGACTATATAAAAAAACTTAGCACTCTAATGTTAAGAAGACTCAGTTTTTTAAATAAAGACTATAAAGCACAATAAATTATTTTGATAAGATAGAATCTTTGTTTTCTAAGTGTATTGTTCACAGGTAAAAAATAATCTTTTACAATCTCTTATTAGGAACAGACCAATAATCTAAACTCTAGTTTTGTGTCAATATACTGTTGATATTAAAGTTTATTTTAAAACCTTATGATAAATACATTTAATTTTAGCCAACTTGACTATATAAAAGAAGATTTTCTCTTTCTCTTTTTCTTTACAACTTTATATGTTTACTTATGTTCTTGTCCTTTATTTTTCTCTTAGGATTTCTCTTCACAAACCTTCTACTATTTTTTTCATTCTTTCAGTTTGCCCCTTCTCACTCACTCAGAAATAACTAACTGTAAGACAAATACCTTTTCCTTAATTTCCTTCAAAATAAATCTCTATACTTTTTATCTTCTTTTGTGCCTCAAACAACCTTTAAATAACCTGAAACTATTTTAGGATAAAATTACCCTCCTTTTTCTTAAAAACACATCCTTTATATCTCAAAACACATTTTATTTTCTTTGCATACTTTGTATACAGTTTTTCCTTTACTTGTATTATTCCTAGTAATTCATTTACACATACTAGAATTCATAACTCTTAGTAGCCTTAATTTCTAGAGAAAATAATGAAGTAGGCAATTGTAAACTGTATTTTATATATCAGCATTCAATAGTTTAGCAAATTTATAAATATACCAGTTTTATAATTTTAAAGGCATATAATTTTTTACAGTAAAATTTTAGGAAGACTTAATTTATCTGTAAGTGCTTATTTCTTTCTAAACCAACCAAAGCAGATCTCTTTTACAAATCCAACTTCCCATAAAAATAAACTCTAACCCAAGCCGAAGGACCAGTTAGAAAGGAGACTCTACACTCTGTGAACCTTCTAATCAAATTCACGTTCA
>PUFA01000682.1:0-116316 GCA_003508835.1 Eonycteris spelaea | reverse complement strand
TTATTTGTTCTAATGTGCCGTTGCTTGGGAGGGCCCAGATGATAAAGTCAGCTTCTTCACTGTACTTTTGGCGAAAAGTTCACTCGGACCTCCCTGAATTGAGATCATCTCGGTGTAAGTTTAAAGGGAAATTGAACAAAACTTTCATTTGAGAGAACGACGAGAACGTGTCCGTCTCACTCGTGGTACCAAGACATTGATATCCTTGTATTAAGCGCACTTCATGTACTTCTAATAAGATGACTTTCCGGAAAGTGAAATTTGTTACTTGGTGGATTTTAAAAGGCGAAATATAAGTAAATTCCATAATTTAGCCACACAGCAAAGCACAGCATGTTCCATAGACCGGGTGGCTTATAAATAACCAAAACGTATTTCTCGCAGCTCTGGCGAGTGAAAGTCCAAGATCAGGGTGGAGCATGGTCAGGTTCTGTTGAGCGTGTTCCCCTGGGTTGCAGAAAATTATCATTATATCCTCCTGACTCGGCAGAATGTGCGTGGGAGTGCTACCTGGGGTCTCTTTGGGAAGGGCACTCACCCGAAATTCCTGAGGATTCCACTCTCATGGCTTAATTACGCTCCAAAGACCTACCTTCTGATACGAGTCTGTGCTGATGCAATTGCTCAAATGTAACAACTGTCGGTTTGATGAGAACTTCGTCGGGACGATTGCCGAGTGAACTGACGTTAAACGCTGATATTTAATCACATCGAACTTTTCCAAAATCCGTAAGGCAAAGTTGTTAAAAAGACATAACCATGATTGAAAATATATGGAATATGTGTAATTCAAGTCAACCCCGAGCACCACAGTTGGTACTCTCACTGGATGCTATTTAAATACGCAATAGCAACCACAAGAAAGGCTCCATAGTAAAGTGGAGAAAAGTGCGAAAAAGAGAACAGTCAAGGGAGCATCAGACCAGTGCAGAGTCACACACGCAGGAAGAAGCCTCCAACCTGCAGCTGTAGAAAGACACAGCAGGAAACGATCTGGGCCTCAACAGAGATGATGAAGAACAAAGGCTCGCCGCTAGTCACGACTCTCTTCTCACAACTTCAGGATTCCACAATTAAGGTTGCTGAGGGTCCATTGCCCACAATAGGACTGAATCAAATAAAACACCATCGAGAGAGAGTTCAGGCACTGTGAAGAAAGCTCCTGACTAGGGTGGAATTTTTCTGAGCACGTCTTAATCCATTTTCCTCATACGAAGCTGAAGAAATGGCCTCTAGGTATTTGACTGATACCCTCTAAAGTAACGACGTTCAGCCGTTTTATTACCATGTGTGAGAAATACACATTCTGCACAGAATTCAGAAGGCATATCAATGCATATGTGTGCGTGCGTGTGTGGAGTATATTTTCACATTCTATGTGCTGTTCAGGCTGGTATTTCCTCTTTGATGTTTTTTCATTCTTTCAACATACTCTTTGTGGCCGACAGAATTAACCTTCTGACCCCCTATGAGTTCTAACCACAATTTGGTGAACATGAAAGTCTTTTCACAGAACATCCGCAACGACTAACAAATGCTGCAACGGAAGTACATGCAAACGGAAACACATGAGAAGCTCCATTCGGTTCTCATCCTTGGAAATTCAGTATTTTCAGAGCAAAATGTCATCTGTGATAAGGGCCACTATGACTACCAAATTATAGCCAATTGCCGATCAACGGTCAGCTCCATCTGTAAAGCTTTACATGAAGGTTCGGACAACGGTGCCTACATTGCACATCACATCTGTCTCTTGATCCAGAAAGGAACTCACAGGCAAAAGGGTGAGCAGCTGCCTATGGCCTCTTGTTCCCTTTGCACCCTGTGGGAACTGTGCCTGGGCTGGGGCACAGCCGAAGGTCGTGCATTGCTGTGCTGTAGCAAAAGGACCCCGTCTCCCACTGTGTTCCCATCTTATGGGGCAATTGTGAGAGCTGCATTTCACATGATAAGCAGGAAAGAATTTGACCTCAACCAACAAGAAGTCTGAGCTGAGAGACCGACCAACTGTTTATTGTCCTCTGAAAACGGCAGCTGCACAGAATCTGTAGAACTCACCGCATGCCCCCACTTGCCTTTGGTCCTGTGGAAGTAATGGCGAGGGATAGAGCCAGAGGAGAGAAAGGGCAATCAGGGCGGTCGTTTAGATACTGTACAAATACCTCACCAATGTCCTGTATACTTGAAACTAATAATGAAATAAGCATTTAAATATTTCTTCAGATTTCTCCTGCTTGAGGGAAAGGAGGCTCTGGTCAATGTGCCTGATTGCAGCCCACCCACAGTAGAGGAGCTTCTGGCAGTCCCATTCCTAACTCCTTGCTCAGCGGCCCAGAGAGGAGTGGCCGAGCCAGGTGTCAGGCAATTCTTGTCTCGACAGTGCCTTTCATACCTTTGCTGCTTTCCGTGCATCACCAGAGCTACTTCACAACTTGCTTCCATCCAAATCCAATTATGGCCCCATATCAAGTGGAGCAGTGGTCATGTCCCGCAAGAATGGTGGGAGAAAGCTAAAGATTGGCATCAGACTGAATTCCTGCCGTCTGAAGTGGAGGGGAACAGTTCAGGAATGATCAAAGACCAGGTCCTCATGGCCCACAGCTGTCCAGTCATCGGATGGCCTGAACTAGACCATTAGGAGGTTAGGTTCTCACAGAAACGCTAAACCTAGAAATCACTATCTCCCGTTCTTTGAGCACTTCTTGAATGCACTACGTGACAAAGGGGTGTTAAGAGAAACGGAGTAAGTCAAATTTAGTGATGCGCTCTCCTTGATGAGAAAGATCAAAACCTAAAACACAAGCTAAATAAAAGCAGCAGAATTATGACTATTCGAATTCTTAAAATTTGTTGTTAAAGAACCACAATTTGTATTCAAGCTGCCTTTTAGGGAAGATGAGAGGGAGAGGAGAAGTAAAAATAGAGGGAGCGAGGGTGAGAGAGACAGAGAAACAAAGAGAGAGAGAGGAGAGAGAGAGAGAGAGACAGAGACAGAGACAGAGACCAGACACAGAGACAGAGAGATAGATGAATTGACAAACCTCCAGTATCCCACTCAAGGAATTTTCTTAAAAGAAGTCTAATGGATGGGATACATAGCAGTCTGTGCAACACTACATCTTAACTTCCTTGAAAGAAAAAAAAAAGCAACTTTCTGATTTGGGTCCTCTTCCTCCATTTCCCTTTTACATATGCCACTTCCCACACAAATCGGATACATTCTGTACAATTATTGAAACAGAAACCTGCACACAGCTTCTGTCTGTTAACAAGAGTTTATATTCCACTGGCTTCATCAATACACCTTTACCACTACGGGAGTCTCCTGCCTAAGAAGATAAAAGCTGCAAATAACTTCATTCTTTATTACAGTAGCTACTGAAAGGACACGTTGAGTCTTCATCAAAAAGTGTCAAATGACATTTTTCGACCCCATACCCTTTGAACACTCTGTCTTAATAACTTTGCCTTGCATTCCACAAGCCCGAACCATGATATCATGCCTCACAGCCTGCCCACACTCGGAAAGACCTGCTTTACCCGAGATTTCAAAATCTGAATAAATATCTCCCTGGCGTGCCTACTCGAGACACTCCTAAGGATCTGTCCAGGCAAGGCTCTCCATGACAGTACCGTCATGGAGATGACGGCAATACCGTCCGTCATCTTTGCTTCTCAACCTGTTTGGATAATATTTGGGAAGTACAGTACATGATGAGCATAATCACCGCAACTGTACCCAATGAGACAGTGGACTGAGCCTAGACCCTAGGTTCATTATCTAAGGGTATTTCTGAACCATGCAGTGACTGAACGACCACAGGTGGATTCAGAGAAATCCGTTAGCGGTCCCGGGATTGACATGCGCAGTAAGGCAAGCAAACAAGAAAAAGAAACAGAGGTGAACCAGTTTAATCTCTGGACGTGGGCAAATTTCTTGTACGCATGACACGAAACCCTGAAGTAGAGAAGGACGCGACTAATCAGAGCGCGTGAAAAAAAAAAAAAAGGTATTAAAATCCTTAGCATCTATTTCTTTCTCGACCAAATTTTTGAGACGCATTTTCCGCTAAGGGAGACCTGGGGCTGTATGTCCACAAACTTTCTGGAAGCATAGGGATGGAGGTGGGTGGGTGCGCGGAGGAAAAAATGGCACTTCAAGGCCCCTCTTTCGTCTATGGTAGGCAGCTAGGTTTCAGCGCTCGCCCTGGCGGGAAAACCGCAACCCGCCTCCCGGGCGCCAAAGTCAGTGCGCGCGCCCATTGCTGCGCATGCGCATTGCAGCCCTTGGCCGTTGCTGAGCATGCGCCTTGCTGTCCGCGTTCTGCCAGCTCAGCGGGACCAGAGGCGGTCGTGTTCCTTTGTGCTTGGGTCGTTCTGGTTGGCGGAGACTCAGCCGGTAGGTCCAGGGATCGGTCCTGCCGCGAGTCTAAGCGTGAGGAGAGGGAGGGGAGAGCCGGCGGGCTTCAGTCGGGTCGGGTCGGGGCTGCTTTCTGTGGCCTCCGAGGAGGAAGGTCGTCGAGGTCTCGACTTTCTGCTGTCAGGGTCGCGGCCAACATGGCCGTTGTAGGCCGGGCGGGACCAGGGCGAGGAGGACGGTGGGCCGCGGAGTGGAGGGGTTAGGTGAAGACGCGGAGAGTGTTGGGGACGGTATCTCTGGTATCTGGGTCCTAGGGGCACCTGGAACTGCCCAGAGAGCACAGAAGCAATCGGGAGCCCTCAGTGGGGCCCTGGACTCGGGGCAGAGCGGGCAGTAACGGAAGGGCCTAGAAACTCGAACGCGGTGGGACCGTACCTTTGTCCCCGAGTGTTGACGTGCACCAAGCAGAGTGCCAGGGGTGAAGCGGGCCCCTAGGTCTGCCTGGCAGCTGGTCACCTGTGCCTGTAGTCCCAAAACAGCCATGGCGGCGCGGAAAGACTGAGCCTTTCTTTGCCCAGAAAACGTTATGTCGGGGGCGAAATAGGACTCGTCAGTGGGTGTGACAAAAACATTAGTCACTCAGGTTTTAGATTTCTAGTGTCATTTTTGTAAACGAGCTCATGATGCGGAATCCAGTTTTAAAATCACACTTCATCACAAAAGTCCTCTGTCTTTCTGTGTACCTTGAGGTGATTTCTCTGCCAACTTGGCCTTGACGGAAACGGCTGTGGAAAGAGCCCTAATTAGTGTAGTCGGAAAGCACGTGTACCTAGTTATGTGTAACCTGAGGCCTTTTTTGCAGGCGTTGTCCTTTTTTTTTCGTTTATTTACAAGTCATTTTTGGCCGTGGAAGTGGTCAGATATAGCTATCCTCTTAAATATATTTTCCAACCCACAATGTTCTCCTTTCAGTGTGAAATATGAGTAGGCGTGTGCGATCAAGATCCCTGTGGAATATAATACCAGAAGAACAAGAGCCTTCCGAGCCAGTTGGACCTGTGGTTGTGAGTGCTTTAATATTTAATGTTTCTCTTACCAGAAATTTTATTCCTCTGAAAGTTCCATTCAACGAACTTACGTACAGTGGGAAGAGTTTCTGTGTTCAGAAAGGGAAGGAAACATTGATCCTGGGGGAGTCCTTAAGATAGAAACTTTCGTCCTGGAGGATTACACTGTGGTGTGGCCAGTGGAAATACACCCTATGACTTCTTTCTCGTTGTTATTAACAACAGACTGCGTACATGCATCCCATCGGAGTTTAAAATAGCTTCTGAAGTCCTTGTGGGCAACTCCTCTTGGACTGGCCACACTCTGGGAAGAGTAAATCCATTGAGGACAGTGATCTAGAATCATGTTTTTCTACATGTCTTTATACTTATGATCCATCTATCTATCTATCTCTCTATGATCTACCTATCTGTGTATTCTGTATATGTATATCACTGGCATGCATTAACAAGGAAAGTTTTCTTTTGCACCCACACCCACCCACCCACAGGCACAGGAACCCAGTGAGGAAAAACCCGAGCAAAAGGAGCTACCGACTGAGAGTCACGATGTTACACCTGATCAAGAGAAAGAAGATGAAGGGCCAGCTGACGTTGAAGGTGAGGGAGAGGGAAGAACAATTCCTGTGGGGCACAGAGGGGTGTGTTTGTGACTCACGAATTGTGGCATACCATGCCTGTTGGAAAGAAAACATAGAAAAATATCTGAAACATCTTCTGAAAACGGGCTGAAAATGTAGACAGAATAGAGTTTCCAGCTTCTCGAGCCCCTTAACTGAAATGACTTTTCCCCATTCCAAGGTTTATGTTGTGTGCTCCAAAAGACAGTCTTTGCTAAATCAAAGGAAACTGTGCGTCATTTTAACTACAAAAATGTCCATTAGTTTGCTAGTTTGATTTGTTCTTCTTAGAACGTGGTTGATTGGCCTCCTCAGTCATTGCATCAAAAGTGTGAGTAACTTTTAAGAGCGTAGGCAGAGTGCCAGGTCCGCACATCTTATAATGGCGAGAAGAAAGCCTATTTGCGTACGATGGTAGCCCCATTTTATAAAAGAGAAAGTTGTGGGCGAGCCAAGGACTCATTGAGACGTAGTTATAATTCGTTTCGAGGTCAGCGTTCTTCCTTCCATCTGTGTTGGGCCACATATGAAATAGTGAGTGGTGTTTCCTAAAATGCTACATTCTCAAGCGTGTCTGTACAGTAAAGTATCTCAGTACTGACCCAGGAATAGATGCAGTTCAGTGGAACAGGATAGAGATCCTGGAAATGGACTTGGTCAATGATGGCCACTGTTGTCCTCTGATTGGTATTTTGATATGGTAAGTTTGGTACAAGCTGGGTAATTCAGAATACTTGCTCATAGATAATGAGAAAGTATGTTACTTTTTAGTTTTCAATTGCGGTTGGCATCCAATCATATCTGATGTTAGTTATCAAATGTACAACATAGTGGTGAGACATATAAATTCAGAAGTGGACCCCTCCCCCCCCGATTCTTCTAGTACCTTCCAGGAGGAGTGTGATTTTTAAAGTGACCTTCATAGGAGTTGAAATACTTTTAAGATTAGGAAAATCAAAGATAGTTTATAGTGATTCTGAAGCCGAACTTATTTTTTCTAACCATCTAGTATTTTCATCAATCGCCGATATTTACGCAATTATTTACGCAATTCAGGCCAGAGATCGTCTTAGCAGATTGCTGGTGAGAGGTTTCCCCAACGTGAATAGACACAGTCTAGTCATTTCTTTCCATCCTTCTTCCTTTATTCTCACTGACAGGCAGACATTTTGCTGATTATCACTAATCGTTTGCTATTATTCTTACCACTTTCTTCTGAATGGGACTCGTTTATGGAAAATTACAAGTAGGGCCTTTACGCCTAAATGGAAATAGTTGTTTGCACATAGTAATTTCCGGGTTACTACTGTAAGGGACCGATGCCACCCCTGTCAGCTTTGACGTAGGCAGACAGATGCTGTCAGTAAACCCTTCAGTAAATTACATTGTATTTGTAATTGTAAGACTGTCCATGGTGTGGTGTAGACCTCGGGGTTCTTCCATAGAACTGATGCTCTATTCTTACAGTATGGAGATGAACAGGAACTGTAGGTGTGTGCTTTCTCTTCACATTGTCATTTAAGATACCTTTTCACACTACAGAGAAATGAAAATATGAAGTTCATCTTTCAGTTACACTTTTTATCACACTAGACTACAGGATTTTATACTGTCTAACTGACAGAATGAAGTTTACCTTTTCCTTATTTACATTCCCTTTCGATGGCTCAAAGCGATCACGTTTTGTTTTGTTTCTTGTTTTTTGGCTAAAACAAAATTTTTATAGTCATAACATATTTGGATTTAATTATCTCTGTCCAAAACATTACCTGACCCCATTCTTAAGCAAAGGATATGACATCCTTCCGCCTGACACACCTCACTGTAATCTTCAGTCCTAGCCAGCTGAAATGCAGACACTGCACTGAGTCCGGAGAATATAGACAATGGCCATATCTCTTTTTCCTCCAGATTTATAGAAATACAATAGATTGTTTCTTTTGTTCTTTAATTTCCACATGTATGTGACATCATGATATTTCTCTTTCTCTATTGACTTATTCAGCGCAATACCCGCTACGTCTATCAAGGCAATATCATTTTCCATCACCTCCCTCTTACTCAGTGTCTGTCTTTTCAACTGAACTGAGTGTCTCGTAGGCAGCACGTTTAGGGTTCCAGTTTACGATCTCCAATTTTGTTTAAGGGCTTGACCCCGAAGTGGTTGTCCAGCACCTGGCTCAGCTGGACATTGAGGATGAGGGCAGACACGGACCGGATGTCAAGGAGGCTGTCTTCCAGAAAGCAGAATCCATTTATATGGCAGAAGCTGGTATGTCACCCATAAGAATACAGATCATGGGGTTTCTGTTTTCCGCAAGTCTATCCTGAGCGACATAGAGAGAACACACTGTAACTTTAGCAGAACACCCATTTAAAAGTTCTGGAGTGGTAGTTCGGAGCTTAAATGTCTGACCGGCTGGCTGACTTGTAGTCTGTGCATTGGAGAAACGGGTTGGGTCAAAGCCTCATTGAATTAGAAAGTATGCAAACGCTTCCTTACTTTGGAGTACGTGTACTTTAACCAAGAGCAAATAACGTTCAAATTTTAAATGATTCCTGCTTTAAACAATACAGAAGGCTCTTGAAATAATTATCGGGGTGTGTGACTATGCTGAGGCACTGAAGTATTAAAGCAGTTCCAGCTTTAATATTCTTGAAGTGATCCGCCAGGGAGAACCCCTTAACTTCTAAACTTATCTTTACTCTTATAAATAATGAAATCGAATCAGAGATGTTAAAAAGTATTTCAGTGCTGGTTTTTCCATTTCTGGTCCTCTTGGTTAGAATACAGAGTGTACAAAGATATTCTGTTTTTCGTGCCCTTTTTTTTCACAAAACATTATCTTGCATCAGATTTCACCATCTAAATTAAGATCTTCATTGCTACTCAAGTACTGTGTCAACACTCCAGTTGATGTTTCCTTGGATACGTGGGGACCTGGATATCTGTTCTTAGCTTTTGCCAAAAACCGACTTCTGGCTTTAGAAAATAATTACATTTTGGTCTTTTCCCCACGGAGTCCCGGACTGAGTGGCCAGAATTAGTTTGTTTCTCATTTCGATGTCTGATCAAGTAGAGTGTGCATGCACTGGCGGCTGTGAGTAACATACCTCCAGTAAGCACGCTCCCTGTCACCCCTGGCAGTCTTAGTGAGTAACTGTTCCTAGTACTCATGTGCACATTATGGCAGAATCACGTCCGGCCATCTCAAATGTGCCATAGTATCCGTTTCTGACTTGAAACATCAATTGATATGGTTGGAGGTCAAAGACTGTATGTAACCTTAGTACTCCTAAGTAACCCACTTATGTTGTTTTGCCACTCACGTTTTAAGGGCCTGACCCGGAAGCTGATCTCCAGGAACTGGCTCTGCCAAAGGCTGAGGGTGTGGGCAGAAAGGGTCCTGATGTGCAGGGTGAGATGTTACCAATTCTAAAGCCCTTTGAAGCGGCGGAAGCAGGTATGTCATCTAATAAGAGTACAATGTATGTATGTTCAGTCTTTCACCATTACATGATTAATAATGTAGGGGTAACATTACTGTCACTTTAATAACAGAGTTTACATATAAAGATTCTTTGAATGTTAGTCCAAAACCCAAAGACCGAATGCCTAATTTATAGTTTATCTGAGATAGAGACAAATTATGTCGAAGCCTTATTGAATTATAAAGTAGGAGAACATTTACTTACATTGAAGTATTTGTACTTGAACCAGCAGTTAATAATTTTCTACTTTTTTCATCATTCCTGCTTTCAAGAATACATAAAGTACTGGAATAATAATAAGTGTGTGTGACATAAGCTGAGGCGCTGATGTAGGATCAAGAGCAAGCTTTAACATAATTTGTGCGATCCTGGGAGAAACCCTTGCATTCTAAAGCGATGTTTACTCTAAGAAGAACAGTGTGTATCAACTCAGATATATAAAAATCATTTTCAAGGCTGATTTTTATGTTCTTGTGATCAGTCGTCTATAATACGTAGAACAGAAAGATATTTCGTTTTCCAGGACTTATTTCTTATATCATACCACCTTGAGTCAAATGTCAAGGTTGCATTTTCACTTAAGAAAATGAGCAATCTCTCCACTACAGATTCTTTTTCTTGTATAGGTACCTGGATACTTGTTCTTAGATCCTGCCAAACTCTGGATCCTTCTCACGCTGGGAAAATAACTGCGTTTCTAATTCTTTCCCAAATAGAGGCACACATTCCTGAATTTTAAAATGGCAGGGACTGTCTAGATCCCAGATTCTAGGTCTGATCAAGTTGAGAGAACGCAGGCCTTATCTGATGTCATGGCGGGTGTGAGTCAGATACCCCAGCTAAACACACTCACGGTCCCCAGTGTCAGTCTTAATAATGCATTAGTGTCCCTAAGGAAAATATGGACACCATGAGGTTATCACCTCTAACCGTGTCAAAAGTGGCATAGTATAAGTCTCTGCCTTTAAAAATCATTGAATAACATTTGAAGTTGAAAGGCTACAACCTGAGTAATTTGTGAGTAATCAACTTCAGGATGTTTTCTGTCCCAACTGATAACTATTTTATCAGGGCCTGATGCCGAACCTGATCTCCAGGACCTGGCTCAGCTGAGCAATGGGGATGAGGGCAGACACGGACCGGATGTCAAGGAGGCTGTCTTCCAGAAAGCAGAATCCATTTATATGGCAGAAGCTGGTATGTCACCCATAAGAATACAGATCATGGGGTTTCTGTTTTCCGCAAGTCTATCCTGAGCGACATAGAGAGAACACACTGTAACTTTAGCAGAACACCCATTTAAAAGTTCTGGAGTGGTAGTTCGGAGCTTAAATGTCTGACCGGCTGGCTGACTTGTAGTCTGTGCATTGGAGAAACGGGTTGGGTCAAAGCCTCATTGAATTAGAAAGTATGCAAACGCTTCCTTACTTTGGAGTACGTGTACTTTAACCAAGAGCAAATAACGTTCAAATTTTAAATAATTCCTGCTTTAAACAATACAGAAGGCTCTTGAAATAATTATCGGGGTGTGTGACTATGCTGAGGCACTGAAGTATTAAAGCAGTTCCAGCTTTAATATTCTTGAAGTGATCCGCCGGGGAGAACCCCTTAACTTCTAAACTTATCTTTACTCTTATAAATAATGAAATCGAATCAGAGATGTTAAAAAGTATTTCAGTGCTGGTTTTTCCATTTCTGGTCCTCTTGGTTAGAATACAGAGTGTACAAAGATATTCTGTTTTTCGTGCCCTTTTTTTTCCACAAAACATTATCTTGCATCAGATTTCACCATCTAAATTAAGATCTTCATTGCTACTCAAGTACTGTGTCAACACTCCAGTTGATGTTTCCTTGGATACGTGGGGACCTGGATATCTGTTCTTAGCTTTTGCCAAAAACCGACTTCTGGCTTTAGAAAATAATTACATTTTGGTCTTTTCCCCCATTGAAACCAAAGCTGAGTGAATCATGAAATGGCCTAAAGGAGTCTAGTGTCCCTTTTCTGTGTCTGGTCAAGTAGAGAGAGTGTGCATGCAGTCACAAATGCTCAAGGCAGCTGTGAGTAACATACTCCCACTAAAGCATGCTCCCTGTCACTCCTGGCAGTCTTAGTGAGTTACTGTTCCTAAAACACATGTGGACACTATGGCAGAATCACCTCCGGCAACATCAAATGCAGCATAGTGTCCGTTTCTGACTGGAAACGTCAATTGATAAGGTTCGAAGGTCAAAGACTATAACCATACTCATTCCTGAGCAACCCACTTAAGTAGGTTTGCCACTCAAATTGACAGTGTTTTTTTAAGGGCCTGACCTGGCAACTTATCTCCAGGAACTGACACTGCCAAAGACTGAGGGTGAGGGCAGAGAGGTTCCTGATGTCAAGGGGAAGATTTTTCCAAAACTAGAATCTATTCACACGCTAGAAGTGGGTATGTTTTGCATTAAGAATGCGATGTATGTGTTTTCAAAATTGCTGACCATTCATTACAAGAGCTTCTGAATTTCAAAGCAGCACTTTGTGCTTAGGGGAGAAATGACCTTGCATTGGTCTTCTGAGCCTTTGTATTCTACATAGCTGGACCCATTCATTAGACTACTTACCTTAAGAGAGCTTTTCGACTTCTTCCAGGAGCCTATTAAATATGGCTAAAATGTATTCATAGGAATGTGATAGCCTTTGAAAGCACATTTGTTAGAGAGGTAATAAATTGCATGAGCATCAGATATTAAAGTTAAGAAAGAAGAGCAACAGAATAAACCAAGGGGATATAAAACGAGGTATGTAATAAAAGCCGAGACCATGAGGAATTGGAAACAGAATTCAACGAAGAAGTCTGAAAGATGGCCCTTTTGAAAAGTATTTGCAAAGAAATTAGATATCGGACCTAAGGACACTGAAATGATTTTTTTTTTGGAGTGTATCCATTAGTTACATATGCTTGAGAACGTGGAACAGCAACAAGTATACACAGTCGGGAATTTGAATAAGACTCTGACCCCATGATTTATATGATTGAACGTGAATACGTTCTTGAATTTGAAACCAGTACATCAAAGTATGGATGAAATGGTTGCTATACTGGGAAAGCATACATTATTTAATATATCCCAGTAGTATCAGAATATCTAAACATCACAGATAAAATGGGAGATCTTCAGAAATTTGTTAGAGTCCTCTACAGCTCTTATGTTAGTTAACGTCATGGTAGTGTATACTTCAAAGTTGATGAGAATACATCTTATGCACTCTCGCCCCTAAATATAAATGTTAACTTGGTGCCGATGGAACTGTTAATTCCTTATCTTTGTCTTCACAATCATTCTTCAGTATACCCACATCAAATCACCATGTTTTATGCTTTAAATATAGACAACCACATTTATTAATTATTGCTCAATAAAGAGTTTCAAAAGCACTTGCTTTACAAAACAGTTGTTTGACTTTTCTGGGTCTTGTTCTCTTCCCTCATTCTCTCTTCCATTCTTCACCCTCTCTTCATTCATTTCTTCTTTTCTTTTACCCCATGCAGTAAGTCATGTCATATATGTGTTCCGCATCTTGATGTGAAGAACGATGGCGAAGACTTAAAACAAGTGTTACCGTACAATTTATTGTGCAAACTGAAACACTTTTGAGCATGTGAAAGGCATTGATCATGATTACACTAGGAACACAGGTGAAGTTGGGGGCACACGGGTACCGTACTTTGACAATCTCATAAGTAGTAAACTAGCCCAGAGGACCATTTTTACATTTCTGCACCATAGAGGAAAAACATCTAGCACTGGCTGCAATATTTACTTGACGTAAGCAGCATCAAATGTCACTTTTCTATCTTTGCTATCTGCTATTCAGAACATTGTTTCTTGTCAAAGCGTTTAAATGACTCTTGTCAATTCCTTTTGTTTTTCAGGTGTTTGGGGTGTTGCTTTGGCTATTCAGTTCACAAGTTTTGCTTCAATTTAAAGCTTCCCCGTAACTGGTTCACTCCATCTCATGAGTTCTCATCGGGAATAGTCTTTTCGTTTTCTTATTCCAACAGAAAGAGGGGTGTGTTTTTAAAAATACTGGTAAAATACAGCCCTGGAAGTCTGTCTGAGAAAAGAAAAACGGTCATGTTTTGTTTGCCTTTACTAGAATCGAAATCAAATTCTGCTGTGTATTTACCACCTGTTATGTTTATCTTGCAGGAGAAGGGCAACCACAGGACTAAAAGAAGGAGTTGAAATCACGCAAACTGTTCTGTGGGATGTTTGACTGTTAACATTCTCTCAATAAATTTTACAGCTTTGTGCAAAGTGTCTTGCCAATCCTTTGTTAAATTTATGGCCAAGTGTTTGATCCTATTGAAAAGTATCTTGTTTTCAGACATTTCCCCTCTGATTGTGCTGGTATATCCAGACGTGTTTGTACATTGATATTCTCTCCAGTTATCTTGCTAAATCTGCTTATTAATTCCACAAGGTGATTGATGTCTAGATCCTTTTTTGATTTTCAACATGCACAATCCCATCACTTGTTACTACTAGCAGTTTTGTTTGTTTTTGCAGTCTTAAATACTATGACCTTTTTCCTTTTACCTATTTTCAACATTGGACAGAGCTTCCCGGTACAGTGTTAAGAGAACTGGGAAGAGGGGACCATCCTGGTCTTACATCTGATAGGAAATTGAAAATTGTTAATGTTTTACCGTGTTTGCAGTGAAGTAACGGGAAGTTCCTTTTGAATCCTATTTTGTGAAGAATATACGTCTTGAATGTATGTTGAATTTCGAATGCTTGTACATTTATTCTGATCATCATGGGGTGTTGTTGCTCCATTAATCTGTTAAAGTGGTGAATGATATAGGTAAGTTTGTACATTTAAGCCTCAACGTATGGGGTTGGGGTCAGAGGGGAAAACTGGTCACGATATATAATCCTTCTGAACAGTCGACGTTCTAAAAATTTGTTTAGGCTGCTTGTGTATGACCTCAAGAGGGACATTGTCCTGTACTTTTATTTTATGCACCCTCCCTCTTGGACATTAGTTCATACGTTACACTAGATTCATACAAGGAATTTGTATTTAAAAACCTCTTCTTCTAGTGTCCGAACAGAATTCTTTGCAAGGCAGGGAGGATTGTAGACTAGGCTTTCCCGCATTCAGCTCTTTCTGGATTGCATCGGACTTTTCAGTATTAGATCTTACTTACAGGACAAGACAGAAAGGGAAACCCCAGTACCCCACCGCTTCAGCCTTTGTGAGGTGCCAGTCTTCACTGCAAGATACCTGCCATGATGCTGTCCTCTGAAATCGATCCACTCCCATTTCTATGCTGACATTCATCTCTTACTACGACACAGTAGTTAAAAGTCATGGCTACATTAACATTCTTGGATGATTTGACCTGTGCTACCTGGTTGTGTCTGGGGTGACAAAACCCTGAGCTGTGTACTTATGACATTAACTCCCTTAATTGAGTTCCTTAATAATAACAGGAAGAAGAATAACTCACGTCATGGGGTGCGCATTCTCAATCTCCTGACCACTTCCATGAGCGAGGTTGCATACCTTTATGACCTCATGTAATCATAACATATAAAGAGGACCAGAGTGTACACAGAATTAAATAAGATGAGCCCCAGCCTTTGACAGAAGTAAGGATGACACAGTCCAGGTGACCTTGATCTCAATCCTGGCCTTAGGAGACACCCTTTCTCAGGGTTTCCCAGGAATGCTTTGGTTCTCTTTTGACAATTCCTTTTGCTCTGATAAATATTTTCTCTATGAAGCCTGAAAGTCTTCTCTGGGAAACACATGCATGAAAGCGTGAATAAGTAAGTGCGAAGTTGTGGCGAGAGGCATAGCTTGACAGGCCGAGCATCCCCCTAGGGAACATGTTCAGGGGTGACAGGGTTGTGACAAAGCCCGTGGTCTTCATCTCACCTCCTCAGTGTCCTTGGGGCCCCTGGGAGATGGCCCCTTCCCTAACATGACCAATGATCCTGCCGTCTCTCTCACCTACTCCTCCTGACGGTCAAGGACTGAGACCTGCCCCACACCAGTCCTTCTGACCCCAGTCGGGAGCCCTTGGGGCGTGTGGCTGGGTATCCCCACTAGACCGGCTCTGCATTACCCAGGGAGACACAAGACAGCACTTCGCTCAACCCACAGCAAACGCTCGCAACAAACACTCCCTGTTATCATACTGGCCACTGCAGGGAGGTGAATTTCAGCTTAGGAGACCTTTTCCAGAATCCAAGACTGCAGCGAACTTGGGATTTGTATTTTTATGCTGACTTTGCCCTCCCACCCTTTACGGACCGGCCTGGTAAAAGGTCCACGGCTTATCTCTAAGGACAAGCTAGTCCACGATCGCACCACCAAGGGGCGCGCGAGAGGCAACAGCTGTGTCCTGGGACGTACCACCCAGGCGCTCGGAGGTAGGATCGTCCTCTCCAGGAAGTAAGTTGCGCGGGGGGGGGGGGGGTGCGGGAGAATCCATTTGAAAATGATCCATTTTGCTTCTGCCGACACTGAGGGGACGCCGCGCCCATGCGGACTCGGCGCTCTCAATTCTCCTGTCGCACTGGAGCCCGAGCGGACACGGGTTTTGAGGCCGCGGCCCTGAAGTAAACATCACTCCACCCCTCCTCATCAACATGGTCTGACCCAGCTGGGTCGGCCGCGGCGGCTGAGATTTGGTTCCGGGAGGTGAGGGGCGGGGTCATGGCCAGTGCTGGGCGGTGACTGGCCACGGCCAGACTGACGGCTTAAGCCCTTCCCGGGCGCAGTGTGCCTCTGACCGGATGCTCAATGGTGGCCTCGCTCTACGCCGGTCCAGCCCTATTGGCCGTGTGTGTGTGGGACGGCGCGACGATTGCCGGCGTGTGTGCGTGCGTGCGTGCGTGTGCGCGCGCGTGTTTTCATAGCGTCAAATCGTTCTGCGAGTTGGGCTGCGCACCGACTGACTGTCCCGATGGGGCTGAGGGTGCCGCCCGGGCGGGTGGCCGGTGGCGGGTGGCGAGGTTCAGCGCGATCGCTGGCTGGTAGCCAGGGTCCGACGCTGGATGCGCGGGTGACGGCGCTGTCTTCACGTGCGCGCCTTCGGTCTCGTTCAGCCCGAACTCAGTCACCAGCCACCAGCCGAGCGGGGCGCGTTGGGCACGGCACCGTCCATCCGACAGATGCATGCAGTTAAGGTTCAGGGACGGGTCTCAGCTGGTTTGGTGTCCCTGCCTAAGAAGTAACGTGTCAGGCCACTTGGGGATGTGTGTCGCTAGGTGTGGCATCACAGCTGCTGTTTGTGTACCTCGACGTCTGTGAGTCTTTGGGGGCCTTGCGCGTGCGTGGGATATTTTGTGTGAGTGGATTTTGTGCGCCTGATCTAAGGTCTCTTCGGGTTTGTGTGCCTGTGGACCCGGCTGTGCCTTTTCTGAGCTTTGGGCGGTGTGTCCGTGGGTGTGAGATCTCCGAGTCGGTGTCCCCACCCCAGGGTATGAAGTCTCTGCGCAGTTTGTGTTTCTGGGTCCCAGGTTGTCGCTGAGCGGCGTGGGGGTGTGTGAGGCTTTATTTCAAGGTAGAAAGCATCCCAGCTCGTTCGGGTTGTCTTCCAAGTTATGATGTAGATGCCTTCACTTTTCCTTTCGTAGCTGTACAGTTCCACTTGGAAGTCAAGGTTGGTGCCACCTAAGTGGACGTTATGGGCTCCGGTCATGGTGACGGTTTCCCTTTCAATTACCTGGAAACCAAGAACGAGGCCTATGGAGGGACCCTTCTGTGGGTAGCGCAGAAAGAAAGCTCTCTGAAGCTCGTCGTATTCGTTAATGTCATGGCAATGTGTACTTGAGAGTTGATGAGAGTAGATCTGAAGCATTTCACCCCCCAAAATATTAACCGTGAGTGTGTGCTGATGGAGCTGTTAATCACTGATGTGTCTCGGGGAATCATTTCTGAATATACAGACATCGGATCACCGTGTTTTATGCTTTAAGTATATGTAATTAAATTGATCAATTATTCCTCAAAAATACTTTCAAAAGCACTTAGTTCAGGAACCAAATGTTTGACTTCTTTATGTGCTGTCGTCTTTCTTTCTCTTCTCCCGCCCGCCCTCCATTATTTCTTCTATTCTTTTATTTTTGTTTTTTTCGATTTTTCCCAAGCTGGAAGGCGTGTCATATATGTGCTTCGCATCTGAGTATCAGAAATGAGGGCGATGACTGAAAAGTAGTGGCCGTAGTATTTATTGTGCAAACTGTAACACTTCCGAGCGTGTGAAAGGCATTGTCGTGATTACACTGGGACCAAAGCCGAGGTGGAATCACCTGGATGGATACCTTACTTAGACTTTCACTTAAAGACTTCAGTAGCCCCAGGGAACATTTTTGCATTTCTGCCCCATAGGGGGAAATAACAAATGTCGCAGTGGCCCTTCTATTTACTTCAGGGCAGCAGTACCAAATGCCACTTTTCTGTTTTAGCTCTCTTCTGTTCAGAAGATTATTTCAAGTCAAAGCATTTCAATGATACTGTGTTTTAAATTTCTTTTGTTCCTTAGGCGTTTGGGGGTGTTGCTTGGATTTTTAGTGAAAGCATACACTTTTAGTGAAAGCATATTTGCTTTTATTTCACGCTTCCTTTTACCAGGGTGAGTTCATTTCATGTGTTTTGCACGCGCGGGCGCACTCTTTTTGTTTCCTTGTAGCAAGAGAAAGAGTGGTGTGTTTAAGAAAAATGTTGGTAAAATATATGCCTGGAAGTCTGTCTCATAAAACCCAAAGTGTAGTGTCCTTTGTATCCCTTTAATGGCATCCAAACCACATGCTGCTAAGCCGTTTTACCACCCTGGTGTGTTTATCCCGCAAGGGAAGGGCAACCACAGGACTAAAGGAAGAGGAGTCGAACTCGAACCCATGCAGACTGTCGTGTGGGATATTTGCCCGTTAAGATTCTCTCAATAAAGTTTTATGGCTTTCGACAAAGAGTCTTGCCAATCCTTTGTTACATTTATGCACAAGTGTTTGATCCTGTTGAAAAGCATCTCACTTTTGGACATTGTCTACGCGGATCGAGCTGGTATATCCAGATGTGTCTGTCCATTGATATTCTCTCCAGTAAACTTTCTAAATCTGCGTATTAATTCCAAAACGTGATGGCTAGATCCTTTTTCATTGTCAAAACGCACAATCCCATCCTTTTCGAATAGTAACAGCTGCTGCTGCTGCTGCTGCTGCTGCTGCTGCTTCCCCCCCCCCTTTGGCCCTTTTCAACATTATGCCCCCTTTTCCTTTTCCCTGTTTACACCATTGGAGAGAACCGCCCGGTACCGTGTTCAGAGAACTGGTAAGAGGGGACCATCCTTGTCTTATTCCTGATAGGAAACGGAAAATTGTCACCATGTCACCATGTTTGCTGTGAAGTAACGGGAAGTCCCTTAAAAATCCTAGTTGATGAAAATTCTATATCTTGGATGTATGTGGACTTCACACGCTTGTGCATTTATTCAGAGGATCACAGGGTGGTGTTCCTCCATTAATGTGTTCAGGTGGTGAATGACATAGGTGAGTTTGTATATCGAAACAAACGTCGCCTTCTTGGCCAGGGGTCAGAGGGGGAAATTGGTCACGACGTAGCATCCTTCTGAATTATCGACGTCCTAACATTTGTTTCGATTGTCTGCGTAGGATCTCACGAGGGGCGTTAGCCTAAACTTTTCTTTCACGTACCCTCTTGCTTGGACGTTGGTTCCTAGGGTATCCTAAGTTCATGACAAGGAATTGGTATGTTAAAAGCTCTCCTTCTCGTCTCCGGAACGGAAGTCTTTGCAAGGTTGGGAGGACGTAGACTAGTCTTTCCCGTGTCCGGCTCTTTCTGGACTGCATCCCTCTCTTTAGTATTGGACCCTACTTCCAGGGCAGCTACAGAAGGGGAAGCTGCAGGGCCCCACCGCTTCAGCCTTTGTGAGGTGCCAGTCTCCACTGCAAGATACCTGCCCCGATGCTCTCACTCGGAATGCAACCCGCTCCTCCTGTTTCTCTGCTGACGTTTGTCTCCTACTAGGACAGAGCAAGGTCAAAATCATGGCTAGGTTAACCTGCTTGGGTCATTCCGATCTGTGCTACACGGACGGTCGTGTGTGGGGTGACGAAAACCTGGAGTTTGTGTACTTGTGACAACAGCTCCCTTTCTCGCGTTCTTTCATCATAACAGGAAGAAGAATGACTCCCATCCTAGGGTGTGTACTGTCAATCTGTTGGCCACTTCCCTGAGCTAGGTTGCATACCTTTATAGCCAAATGTAATCGTCACCTACGACCCAGACCGGCGTGTACGCAGCTAAATCTGATGAGCACCAGACTTTGACAGCAAGTAGGTATGACGCAGTCCTGGTGCCCCAGACCCAAGTCTGAGCCTTGGGCGACACCCTTTCTCAGGCTTTCCCAGGAATGCTTTGGTCCCATTTCGGCTGTGCCCATGGCCTCAGTTTTGAATAAACTCGGCGCTCACGGAGGAGAAATGGCTAGCTTGTGGGATGAGGAAGCGGAGGAGACCAGGCCCGCCGGGCATCGGACCCACGGGAACACAGCTGCGGCTCTGGCAGGGACCGTGGAGGCATCCCCAGGGCCAGGTCCCTATGCACACACCAGCAGCTGCTGTGGTCGGTGGGCGGGGCACGTCACTGGGCAGTGGGGGACCAGGGATCCCAGTCTCCGCAGTGGGGTCTGCTTTTCCGTCACCGGGCCGAGGACAATTCCCAGCGAGTGGTGAGCTTAGTGCCATCGGCCAGCTAGGAGTCACCTGGCACTCGCTGCACGGGCTTCTGAGTTTTCGGGAATCCTTGTTCCGATGGGCAGTGTCCCAGACACTTTTTCCATGACATCTCACTTCATCCTTACTGTGCTCCTGGACGAAGACCCCGTCATCGATGAGGACCCCCGGCCCCAGCAAAGGCACGTAACCAGCTCGGGTGGTCCAGCTAGGGCAGAGCACACCTGGCCAGACGAAAATAATAAAAGCAAACAAACAAACAAACAAATAAATAAATAAAAGGCGATGGGAGAGGCAGCTGGGGCACTCCTCCTGTTCGAGCTCCCCTGTTACTCCAGGGGTCCCTTCCCTGTGCTCACAGAAACAGCCCTGCACTGTGTCTTTCCACCTCCTGACTGTAGTCTGACGTCTGATCCACCTCTCAGAAAAGCCCTTCCCCCAGTGCGGGGGGCGGGGGGCACCACCACGGACTCCCCGTTGGGTTTTGAAGCTATACCTCTATGCTGGAAATTCTCAGTTCTCACCGCACAGGGATCTTATGAGACAACCCTGTGTGGAGGCAGGAGCAAAGGACCGCCCCGCACAATATTCCGGGCTTACAGGGAGCGGGGGTGGGGCTGGGGGTGGGGGGACCGACATGAGGGGATCTGCTCAGGCCAGGCTGAGGGCTGGGGGAGAGGCAGCCAGTGGGACTAACAGGGTGTAAGTGCACTGTGGTGAGTAGAGCTGGGGGAGGGGGTCTCATGGGCCCCTGGGATGAAAGGGGTGGTCTGGCGCCCAGGGGGCTAAGTGGGTAGATTTGGGGAGAGGGAGAGTGGCAGCATCCAGCAGGAGAGGGGGTTTGCGGAATGGATGCGGATGTTCACAGCGATTTCATGGGTGTTGCCATAAGCGCTGTGATGGCAGAGCTCTTTCGGCTCTTCAGAGTCCAGGACCAGACAGTGTGTGCTGAGAGATGGCAGAGGTGACAGGTTCCAGGGCCCGACTCCTATGGATCTGGGGTTTATCCTCAGTGCCCGTGGGGTGGGATGCAAAAATCGACATCGGCGTGGTTGTTCAAAACATGGCCATTCCCCGGACCCTACAAGAGAGGTCTCTCTAAGGGACTCTCAAACTCGTGGCATCGCCCCCCCTCCCACCCCCGCCCCGTCCCCATCACTGGAGTGAACCTGCCTTCCTCCCACAGACACAGCGTTTATTGCAGACTGAGGAGACTGCAATACCCCAGGCCCCTCTCACACAGAGTAGATGCAAGAGAGACTCTCCGTCACTGCCCACCCAGCAGCCCAGAGCTGAAAATTCATAGCCCTGTGTCCCAGGGTGCGGCCTGTAGGCCCCGTGGGGAGGTGTGTGAGGCCTCTGAGCGAAGAGGAGCTCTGACCTGAAAGTAGTTCTGGAGTCCTCTTAGCTGGTTGGGTCCTTGTCCTGGGCTATGATCGGTAGTTGCGGGTGACGTCTACGGGGAAGGTTTCTGAAACGTTTGTGGGTATGTGTCCCAGGGCGCAAGTCTCTCAACTCTATGGAGGAGCCCTTTTTGTCTAGAGGGTCGGGTCTCTGAACCGTTGGTGTATTCCAGGATGTTCCTGAGAGGAAGCGGGTTGGACCTGCTTCCTCTCAGTGCTCTCACTAGGTGTGCTGTTTCACCTCTCCGGGGATTTCTCCCATCAATGCCTTGGTGCCTCGGAGATGAAATCTTAGCATCCCCATCCTCAGGGAGGACAAGTCCTCAGTCCCGCACAGCTCCAAGGAGCCCAAACTCAGAATACTGATAAGAACGGTATCTGATGACATCAGCCCCACCTTTGTATGGGGCACGGTGACAACCTTATGTGTACATATTAACTCAGGAAATCTTCCTGAATCCCTGAGAGGAGGTCACCATTCGTAGATGAGACGCCTGGAGCTCGGTGAGGATGGAAGACCTCAGCTCCTGAGGAGGAAGGAACTGGAAACCACTTGGGCCCCTCGGAGGAGGCAGGGGAAGCCTCAGCACAGCCCAGGCCAGGTTGGGGGGGGTGGTGACAAGGGAGGGGGAGGGGCGTGCTTTGCCCAAGGACCCCAGGACCTTGCACCTCACGCATTGCCAAGATGTCACTGGTCTCTCACTCACAGGACAGGCTTGGGTCTCGATGTACAGAATGTCATCCTCACACTACCTATGGAGTTGGTGGTGGAAGGTAAAGTAGTGAGCATCCACGCGGGTGGGGAAATACCTCAGATTCATGAGCATGCCCAAGGCGCCACTGCAAATGCAGAGATCCCTGCCTCCTGTTCCCCCTTTAACGCATTGTTTTGGCACTGAGATCAGCAGGAGGGCAGTCAAGGGCCTGAGGAGGTGCGCGGGCCCCTGTGTGCAGCACGATCTTCGTTATAACCGGAACATGTCCTTGTCCAAATGGGCAGAGGGTCCTGATGTGTGTCAAGACAGTGTAGCTGAGGCCCAGGCCCCAGGCATCCGAGTCGTCTCCTAGACACACTCGCTGGGGAGAGGTGTCCTTCCCGTGCAGCGACAGGCACCTCACCCAGTAGCAGGGCTGGGGGCCCAGAGGTAGGAGCGAATCGAGGGGGGGACCCTGTTCTGCCAGAAATAGTCGCTCTGTGCCTGACTCTCTAACGCCCTCTCTTTCTTTCTCTCTGTCTTCTCTGTGCCCGTTACTCGGTCCCTCTCCCACGCCAGCCTTGGTATGCCCTCGCTTGTGCCGTGAGGGCCCTGGCTTCACCTCTCCTGAGGGTATCATCCTTTCATGTGTATACGTGTGGGGAGCAGTTGCGGGAGTTCCCCCCTGAGTGCACAGGATTGTCCGGGGAAGTCACGTTCTGTTGCGGAGGGGATGGGGAAGGGGTTCTTCCTTGGGGCAAAATGGGAGCAACTCCGCTTACATTGGGCGACCCGGGCTCTGGCCTCCTAGAGAGGCACGGGCCTTCTCTGCTAAACACCCTCAGATGGCTAACTCAGAGTAAGGCAAAGGCCCCTACCCCACCCCTAATGGCCCAGAAGGCCCTACGGGTCCTGGTCCCCGCTTCTTCTCCGACTACCTCTTATCCTACCACTCCTGTTATCATGCTTTGCCAGCCACGCCACCCGCCACACTGCTCCCCGTACGCGCTAGCCTGCGTTCCACTCTGGCACGTTTCCACTGACCCTTACCTCTTTCTGGGACGATTTTCTCCCACGTGTTCATCTCTTCTAGGTTTCAGCTCAAATATCACCACCTTAGACTTTCCTCTACCACTGTTTCTAGGAATGCTCCTCACGTTATGTCATTGTTCCAATTTAATTTCAATCACAGCAATGTCCAACACCTGACAAATGCCTTACGTTTTGGGGCCGTATGATCCTAATAGAGTGTAAGCGCCATGAGGGCACCTTTCCTCCCCACCCCACCCCCTATTCCCACGGTCGTGTTCCCAACTCGTTTTCTAGCGGCTGACAAATCATCTGGTGAGACCGAACGCGATAATGGAATAACAGGGAAACAGGGAACCGGCACGGCTAAGAGACTCCTTTAAAATGGAGTCGGAGGCTGTCGGGGAAGTGGGGCCTATGTACCTCCTGAGCCTCAGTTCTCAGGGCTGCCATCGAGTTGTCACCCTGATGCTAAACGCAGCTCAAGGCTGAGTCCTGAAGGAATCTGGAGCAACCACTGCCGTGTGGATACGTATGAACTTGACCTCCCTCTCCCGTTGTGTCTGCCTTCCTCGTTTGCATGTTGAAGCTGACCGATCCCCGCTAACCTAGCCGGCAATCCTTCATTTGTGTCAGAGAATTACACTTTTTGCTTATTGCCTTTCTAAATTCTGCCTTTCTTTTTTTTTCTCTCCGGGGAACAGTGTGGGTTGCTAACCTGGATCTGCAGTCTTCCGGGTGGCAATTCTTTTTGCTCAAATAAATGTTTTCTGTTCTCTATGAAGCCTGAAAGTCTTCTCTGGGAAACACATGCATGAAAGCGTGAATAAGTAAGTGCGGAGTTGTGGCGAGAGGCATAGCTTGACAGGCCGAGCATCCCCCTAGGGAACATGTTCAGGGGTGACAGGGTTGTGACAAAGCCCGTGGTCTTCATCTCACCTCCTCAGTGTCCTTGGGGCCCCTGGGAGATGGCCCCTTCCCTAACATGACCAATGATCCTGCCGTCTCTCTCACCTACTCCTCCTGACGGTCAAGGACTGAGACCTGCCCCACACCAGTCCTTCTGACCCCAGTCGGGAGCCCTTGGGGCGTGTGGCTGGGTATCCCCACTAGACCGGCTCTGCATTACCCAGGGAGACACAAGACAGCACTTCGCTCAACCCACAGAAAACGCTCGCAACAAACACTCCCTGTTATCATACTGGCCACTGCAGGGAGGTGAATTTCAGCTTAGGAGACCTTTTCCAGAATCCAAGACTGCAGCGAACTTGGGATTTGTATTTTTATGCTGACTTTGCCCTCCCACCCTTTACGGACCGGCCTGGTAAAAGGTCCACGGCTTATCTCTAAGGACAAGCTAGTCCACGATCGCACCACCAAGGGGCGCGCGAGAGGCAACAGCTGTGTCCTGGGACGTACCACCCAGGCGCTCGGAGGTAGGATCGTCCTCTCCAGGAAGTAAGTTGCGCGGGCGGGGGGGGTGGGGTGCGGGAGAATCCATTTGAAAATGATCCATTTTGCTTCTGCCGACACTGAGGGGACGCCGCGCCCATGCGGACTCGGCGCTCTCAATTCTCCTGTCGCACTGGAGCCCGAGCGGACACGGGTTTTGAGGCCGCGGCCCTGAAGTAAACATCACTCCACCCCTCCTCATCAACATGGTCTGACCCAGCTGGGTCGGCCGCGGCGGCTGAGATTGATTGGTTCCGGGAGGTGAGGGGCGGGGTCATGGCCAGTGCTGGGCGGTGACTGGCCACGGCCAGACTGACGGCTTAAGCCCTTCCCGGGCGCAGTGTGCCTCTGACCGGATGCTCAATGGTGGCCTCGCTCTACGCCGGTCCAGCCCTATTGGCCGTGTGTGTGGGACGGCGCGACGATTGCCGGCGTGTGTGCGTGCGTGCGTGTGCGCGCGCGTGTTTTCATAGCGTCAAATCGTTCTGCGAGTTGGGCTGCGCACCGACTGACTGTCCCGATGGGGCTGAGGGTGCCGCCCGGGCGGGTGGCCGGTGGCGGGTGGCGAGGTTCAGCGCGATCGCTGGCTGGTAGCCAGGGTCGACGCTGGATGCGCGGGTGACGGCGCTGTCTTCACGTGCGCGCCTTCGGTCTCGTTCAGCCCGAACTCAGTCACCAGCCACCAGCCGAGCGGGGCGCGTTGGGCACGGCACCGTCCATCCGACAGATGCATGCAGTTAAGGTTCAGGGACGGGTCTCAGCTGGTTTGGTGTCCCTGCCTAAGAAGTAACGTGTCAGGCCACTTGGGGATGTGTGTCGCTAGGTGTGGCATCACAGCTGCTGTTTGTGTACCTCGACGTCTGTGAGTCTTTGGGGGCCTTGCGCGTGCGTGGGATATTTTGTGTGAGTGGATTTTGTGCGCCTGATCTAAGGTCTCTTCGGGTTTGTGTGCCTGTGGACCCGGCTGTGCCTTTTCTGAGCTTTGGGCGGTGTGTCCGTGGGTGTGAGATCTCCGAGTCGGTGTCCCCACCCCAGGGTATGAAGTCTCTGCGCAGTTTGTGTTTCTGGGTCCCAGGTTGTCGCTGAGCGGCGTGGGGGTGTGTGAGGCTTTATTTCAAGGTAGAAAGCATCCCAGCTCGTTCGGGTTGTCTTCCAAGTTATGATGTAGATGCCTTCACTTTTCCTTTCGTAGCTGTACAGTTCCACTTGGAAGTCAAGGTTGGTGCCACCTAAGTGGACGTTATGGGCTCCGGTCATGGTGACGGTTTCCCTTTCAATTACCTGGAAACCAAGAACGAGGCCCTATGGAGGGACCCTTCTGTGGGTAGCGCAGAAAGAAAGCTCTCTGAAGCTCGTCGTATTCGTTAATGTCATGGCAATGTGTACTTGAGAGTTGATGAGAGTAGATCTGAAGCATTTCACCCCCCAAAATATTAACCGTGAGTGTGTGCTGATGGAGCTGTTAATCACTGATGTGTCTCGGGGAATCATTTCTGAATATACAGACATCGGATCACCGTGTTTTATGCTTTAAGTATATGTAATTAAATTGATCAATTATTCCTCAAAAATACTTTCAAAAGCACTTAGTTCAGGAACCAAATGTTTGACTTCTTTATGTGCTGTCGTCTTTCTTTCTCTTCTCCCGCCCGCCCTCCATTATTTCTTCTATTCTTTTATTTTTGTTTTTTTTCGATTTTTCCCAAGCTGGAAGGCGTGTCATATATGTGCTTCGCATCTGAGTATCAGAAATGAGGGCGATGACTGAAAAGTAGTGGCCGTAGTATTTATTGTGCAAACTGTAACACTTCCGAGCGTGTGAAAGGCATTGTCGTGATTACACTGGGACCAAAGCCGAGGTGGAATCACCTGGATGGATACCTTACTTAGACTTTCACTTAAAGACTTCAGTAGCCCCAGGGAACATTTTTGCATTTCTGCCCCATAGGGGGAAATAACAAATGTCGCAGTGGCCCTTCTATTTACTTCAGGGCAGCAGTACCAAATGCCACTTTTCTGTTTTAGCTCTCTTCTGTTCAGAAGATTATTTCAAGTCAAAGCATTTCAATGATACTGTGTTTTAAATTTCTTTTGTTCCTTAGGCGTTTGGGGGTGTTGCTTGGATTTTTAGTGAAAGCATACACTTTTAGTGAAAGCATATTTGCTTTTATTTCACGCTTCCTTTTACCAGGGTGAGTTCATTTCATGTGTTTTGCACGCGCGGGCGCACTCTTTTTGTTTCCTTGTAGCAAGAGAAAGAGTGGTGTGTTTAAGAAAAATGTTGGTAAAATATATGCCTGGAAGTCTGTCTCATAAAACCCAAAGTGTAGTGTCCTTTGTATCCCTTTAATGGCATCCAAACCACATGCTGCTAAGCCGTTTTACCACCCTGGTGTGTTTATCCCGCAAGGGAAGGGCAACCACAGGACTAAAGGAAGAGGAGTCGAACTCGAACCCATGCAGACTGTCGTGTGGGATATTTGCCCGTTAAGATTCTCTCAATAAAGTTTTATGGCTTTCGACAAAGAGTCTTGCCAATCCTTTGTTACATTTATGCACAAGTGTTTGATCCTGTTGAAAAGCATCTCACTTTTGGACATTGTCTACGCGGATCGAGCTGGTATATCCAGATGTGTCTGTCCATTGATATTCTCTCCAGTAAACTTTCTAAATCTGCGTATTAATTCCAAAACGTGATGGCTAGATCCTTTTTCATTGTCAAAACGCACAATCCCATCCTTTTCGAATAGTAACAGCTGCTGCTGCTGCTGCTGCTGCTGCTGCTGCTTCCCCCCCCCCTTTGGCCCTTTTCAACATTATGCCCCCTTTTCCTTTTCCCTGTTTACACCATTGGAGAGAACCGCCCGGTACCGTGTTCAGAGAACTGGTAAGAGGGGACCATCCTTGTCTTATTCCTGATAGGAAACGGAAAATTGTCACCATGTCACCATGTTTGCTGTGAAGTAACGGGAAGTCCCTTAAAAATCCTAGTTGATGAAAATTCTATATCTTGGATGTATGTGGACTTCACACGCTTGTGCATTTATTCAGAGGATCACAGGGTGGTGTTCCTCCATTAATGTGTTCAGGTGGTGAATGACATAGGTGAGTTTGTATATCGAAACAAACGTCGCCTTCTTGGCCAGGGGTCAGAGGGGGAAATTGGTCACGGCGTAGCATCCTTCTGAATTATCGACGTCCTAACAATTTGTTTCGATTGTCTGCGTAGGATCTCACGAGGGGCGTTAGCCTAAACTTTTCTTTCACGTACCCTCTTGCTTGGACGTTGGTTCCTAGGACAAATCTGTTTCTTTGTCGCTCACGGTTGGTTTGTATCCTAAGTTCATGACAAGGAATTGGTATGTTAAAAGCTCTCCTTCTCGTCTCCGGAACGGAAGTCTTTGCAAGGTTGGGAGGACGTAGACTAGTCTTTCCCGTGTCCGGCTCTTTCTGGACTGCATCCCTCTCTTTAGTATTGGACCCTACTTCCAGGGCAGCTACAGAAGGGGAAGCTGCAGGGCCCCACCGCTTCAGCCTTTGTGAGGTGCCAGTCTCCACTGCAAGATACCTGCCCCGATGCTCTCACTCGGAATGCAACCCGCTCCTCCTGTTTCTCTGCTGACGTTTGTCTCCTACTAGGACAGAGCAAGGTCAAAATCATGGCTAGGTTAACCTGCTTGGGTCATTCCGATCTGTGCTACACGGACGGTCGTGTGTGGGGTGACGAAAACCTGAGTTGTGTACTTGTGACAGCAGCTCCCTTTCTCGCGTTCTTTCATCATAACAGGAAGAAGAATGACTCCCATCCTAGGGTGTGTACTGTCAATCTGTTGGCCACTTCCCTGAGCTAGGTTGCATACCTTTATAGCCAAATGTAATCGTCACCTACGACCCAGACCGGCGTGTACGCAGCTAAATCTGATGAGCACCAGACTTTGACAGCAGTAGGTATGACGCAGTCCTGGTGCCCCAGACCCAAGTCTGAGCCTTGGGCGACACCCTTTCTCAGGCTTTCCCAGGAATGCTTTGGTCCCATTTCGGCTGTGCCCATGGCCTCAGTTTTGAATAAACTCGGCGCTCACGGAGGAGAAATGGCTAGCTTGTGGGATGAGGAAGCGGAGGAGACCAGGCCCGCCGGGCATCGGACCCACGGGAACACAGCTGCGGCTCTGGCAGGGACCGTGGAGGCATCCCCAGGGCCAGGTCCCTATGCACACACCAGCAGCTGCTGTGGTCGGTGGGCGGGGCACGTCACTGGGCAGTGGGGGACCAGGGATCCCAGTCTCCGCAGTGGGGTCTGCTTTTCCGTCACCGGGCCGAGGACAATTCCCAGCGAGTGGTGAGCTTAGTGCCATCGGCCAGCTAGGAGTCACCTGGCACTCGCTGCACGGGCTTCTGAGTTTTCGGGAATCCTTGTTCCGATGGGCAGTGTCCCAGACACTTTTTCCATGACATCTCACTTCATCCTTACTGTGCTCCTGGACGAAGACCCCGTCATCGATGAGGACCCCCGGCCCCAGCAAAGGCACGTAACCAGCTCGGGTGGTCCAGCTAGGGCAGAGCACAACCTGGCCAGACGAAAATAATAAAAGCAAACAAACAAACAAACAAATAAATAAATAAAAGGCGATGGGAGAGGCAGCTGGGGCACTCCTCCTGTTCGAGCTCCCCTGTTACTCCAGGGGTCCCTTCCCTGTGCTCACAGAAACAGCCCTGCACTGTGTCTTTCCACCTCCTGACTGTAGTCTGACGTCTGATCCACCTCTCAGAAAAGCCCTTCCCCCCAGTGCGGGGGGCGGGGGGCACCACCACGGACTCCCCGTTGGGTTTTGAAGCTATACCTCTATGCTGGAAATTCTCAGTTCTCACCGCACAGGGATCTTATGAGACAACCCTGTGTGGAGGCAGGAGCAAAGGACCGCCCCGCACAATATTCCGGGCTTACAGGGAGCGGGGGTGGGGCTGGGGGTGGGGGGACCGACATGAGGGGATCTGCTCAGGCCAGGCTGAGGGCTGGGGGAGAGGCAGCCAGTGGGACTAACAGGGTGTAAGTGCACTGTGGTGAGTAGAGCTGGGGGAGGGGGTCTCATGGGCCCCTGGGATGAAAGGGGTGGTCTGGCGCCCAGGGGGCTAAGTGGGTAGATTTGGGGAGAGGGAGAGTGGCAGCATCCAGCAGGAGAGGGGGTTTGCGGAATGGATGCGGATGTTCACAGCGATTTCATGGGTGTTGCCATAAGCGCTGTGATGGCAGAGCTCTTTCGGCTCTTCAGAGTCCAGGACCAGACAGTGTGTGCTGAGAGATGGCAGAGGTGACAGGTTCCAGGGCCCGACTCCTATGGATCTGGGGTTTATCCTCAGTGCCCGTGGGGTGGGATGCAAAAATCGACATCGGCGTGGTTGTTCAAAACATGGCCATTCCCCGGACCCTACAAGAGAGGTCTCTCTAAGGGACTCTCAAACTCGTGGCATCGCCCCCCCTCCCACCCCCCGCCCCGTCCCCATCACTGGAGTGAACCTGCCTTCCTCCCACAGACACAGCGTTTATTGCAGACTGAGGAGACTGCAATACCCCAGGCCCCTCTCACACAGAGTAGATGCAAGAGAGACTCTCCGTCACTGCCCACCCAGCAGCCCAGAGCTGAAAATTCATAGCCCTGTGTCCCAGGGTGCGGCCTGTAGGCCCCGTGGGGAGGTGTGTGAGGCCTCTGAGCGAAGAGGAGCTCTGACCTGAAAGTAGTTCTGGAGTCCTCTTAGCTGGTTGGGTCCTTGTCCTGGGCTATGATCGGTAGTTGCGGGTGACGTCTACGGGGAAGGTTTCTGAAACGTTTGTGGGTATGTGTCCCAGGGCGCGAAGTCTCTCAACTCTATGGAGGAGCCCTTTTTGTCTAGAGGGTCGGGTCTCTGAACCGTTGGTGTATTCCAGGATGTTCCTGAGAGGAAGCGGGTTGGACCTGCTTCCTCTCAGTGCTCTCACTAGGTGTGCTGTTTCACCTCTCCGGGGATTTCTCCCATCAATGCCTTGGTGCCTCGGAGATGAAATCTTAGCATCCCCATCCTCAGGGAGGACAAGTCCTCAGTCCCGCACAGCTCCAAGGAGCCCAAACTCAGAATACTGATAAGAACGGTATCTGATGACATCAGCCCCACCTTTGTATGGGGCACGGTGACAACCTTATGTGTACATATTAACTCAGGAAATCTTCCTGAATCCCTGAGAGGAGGTCACCATTCGTAGATGAGACGCCGCTCGGTGAGGATGGAAGACCTCAGCTCCTGAGGAGGAAGGAACTGGAAACCACTTGGGCCCCTCGGAGGAGGCAGGGGAAGCCTCAGCACAGCCCAGGCCAGGTTGGGGGGGGTGGTGACAAGGGAGGGGGAGGGGCGTGCTTTGCCCAAGGACCCCAGGACCTTGCACCTCACGCATTGCCAAGATGTCACTGGTCTCTCACTCACAGGACAGGCTTGGGTCTCGATGTACAGAATGTCATCCTCACACTACCTATGGAGTTGGTGGTGGAAGGTAAAGTAGTGAGCATCCACGCGGGTGGGGAAATACCTCAGATTCATGAGCATGCCCAAGGCGCCACTGCAAATGCAGAGATCCCTGCCTCCTGTTCCCCCTTTAACGCATTGTTTTGGCACTGAGATCAGCAGGAGGGCAGTCAAGGGCCTGAGGAGGTGCGCGGGCCCCTGTGTGCAGCACGATCTTCGTTATAACCGGAACATGTCCTTGTCCAAATGGGCAGAGGGTCCTGATGTGTGTCAAGACAGTGTAGCTGAGGCCCAGGCCCCAGGCATCCGAGTCGTCTCCTAGACACACTCGCTGGGGAGAGGTGTCCTTCCCGTGCAGCGACAGGCACCTCACCCAGTAGCAGGGCTGGGGGCCCAGAGGTAGGAGCGAATCGAGGGGGGGACCCTGTTCTGCCAGAAATAGTCGCTCTGTGCCTGACTCTCTAACGCCCTCTCTTTCTTTCTCTCTGTCTTCTCTGTGCCCGTTACTCGGTCCCTCTCCCACGCCAGCCTTGGTATGCCCTCGCTTGTGCCGTGAGGGCCCTGGCTTCACCTCTCCTGAGGGTATCATCCTTTCATGTGTATACGTGTGGGGAGCAGTTGCGGGAGTTCCCCCCTGAGTGCACAGGATTGTCCGGGGAAGTCACGTTCTGTTGCGGAGGGGATGGGGAAGGGGTTCTTCCTTGGGGCAAAATGGGAGCAACTCCGCTTACATTGGGCGACCCGGGCTCTGGCCTCCTAGAGAGGCACGGGCCTTCTCTGCTAAACACCCTCAGATGGCTAACTCAGAGTAAGGCAAAGGCCCCTACCCCACCCCTAATGGCCCAGAAGGCCCTACGGGTCCTGGTCCCCGCTTCTTCTCCGACTACCTCTTATCCTACCACTCCTGTTATCATGCTTTGCCAGCCACGCCACCCGCCACACTGCTCCCCGTACGCGCTAGCCTGCGTTCCACTCTGGCACGTTTCCACTGACCCTTACCTCTTTCTGGGACGATTTTCTCCCACGTGTTCATCTCTTCTAGGTTTCAGCTCAAATATCACCACCTTAGACTTTCCTCTACCACTGTTTCTAGGAATGCTCCTCACGTTATGTCATTGTTCCAATTTAATTTCAATCACAGCAATGTCCAACACCTGACAAATGCCTTACGTTTTGGGGCCGTATGATCCTAATAGAGTGTAAGCGCCATGAGGGCACCTTTCCTCCCCACCCCCCCCCTATTCCCACGGTCGTGTTCCCAACTCGTTTTCTAGCGGCTGACAAATCATCTGGTGAGACCGAACGCGATAATGGAATAACAGGGAAACAGGGAACCGGCACGGCTAAGAGACTCCTTTAAAAGGAGAGTCGGAGGCTGTCGGGGAAGTGGGGCCTATGTACCTCCTGAGCCTCAGTTCTCAGGGCTGCCATCGAGTTGTCACCCTGATGCTAAACGCAGCTCAAGGCTGAGTCCTGAAGGAATCTGGAGCAACCACTGCCGTGTGGATACGTATGAACTTGACCTCCCTCTCCCGTTGTGTCTGCCTTCCTCGTTTGCATGTTGAAGCTGACCGATCCCCGCTAACCTAGCCGGCAATCCTTCATTTGTGTAGAGAATTACACTTTTTGCTTATTGCCTTTCTAAACCCTGCCTTTCTTTTTTTTTCTCTCCGGGGAACAGTGTGGGTTGCTAACCTGGATCTGCAGTCTTCCGGGTGGCAATTCTTTTTGCTCAAATAAATGTTTTCTGTTCTCTATGAAGCCTGAAAGTCTTCTCTGGGAAACACATGCATGAAAGCGTGAATAAGTAAGTGCGGAGTTGTGGCGAGAGGCATAGCTTGACAGGCCGAGCATCCCCCTAGGGAACATGTTCAGGGGTGACAGGGTTGTGACAAAGCCCGTGGTCTTCATCTCACCTCCTCAGTGTCCTTGGGGCCCCTGGGAGATGGCCCCTTCCCTAACATGACCAATGATCCTGCCGTCTCTCTCACCTACTCCTCCTGACGGTCAAGGACTGAGACCTGCCCCACACCAGTCCTTCTGACCCCAGTCGGGAGCCCTTGGGGCGTGTGGCTGGGTATCCCCACTAGACCGGCTCTGCATTACCCAGGGAGACACAAGACAGCACTTCGCTCAACCCACAGCAAACGCTCGCAACAAACACTCCCTGTTATCATACTGGCCACTGCAGGGAGGTGAATTTCAGCTTAGGAGACCTTTTCCAGAATCCAAGACTGCAGCGAACTTGGGATTTGTATTTTTATGCTGACTTTGCCCTCCCACCCTTTACGGACCGGCCTGGTAAAAGGTCCACGGCTTATCTCTAAGGACAAGCTAGTCCACGATCGCACCACCAAGGGGCGCGCGAGAGGCAACAGCTGTGTCCTGGGACGTACCACCCAGGCGCTCGGAGGTAGGATCGTCCTCTCCAGGAAGTAAGTTGCGCGGGCGGGGGGGGGGGGTGCGGGAGAATCCATTTGAAAATGATCCATTTTGCTTCTGCCGACACTGAGGGACGCCGCGCCCATGCGGACTCGGCGCTCTCAATTCTCCTGTCGCACTGGAGCCCGAGCGGACACGGGTTTTGAGGCCGCGGCCCTGAAGTAAACATCACTCCACCCCTCCTCATCAACATGGTCTGACCCAGCTGGGTCGGCCGCGGCGGCTGAGATTGATTGGTTCCGGGAGGTGAGGGGCGGGGTCATGGCCAGTGCTGGGCGGTGACTGGCCACGGCCAGACTGACGGCTTAAGCCCTTCCCGGGCGCAGTGTGCCTCTGACCGGATGCTCAATGGTGGCCTCGCTCTACGCCGGTCCAGCCCTATTGGCCGTGTGTGTGGGACGGCGCGACGATTGCCGGCGTGTGTGCGTGCGTGCGTGTGCGCGCGCGTGTTTTCATAGCGTCAAATCGTTCTGCGAGTTGGGCTGCGCACCGACTGACTGTCCCGATGGGGCTGAGGGTGCCGCCCGGGCGGGTGGCCGGTGGCGGGTGGCGAGGTTCAGCGCGATCGCTGGCTGGTAGCCAGGGTCCGGACGCTGGATGCGCGGGTGACGGCGCTGTCTTCACGTGCGCGCCTTCGGTCTCGTTCAGCCCGAACTCAGTCACCAGCCACCAGCCGAGCGGGGCGCGTTGGGCACGGCACCGTCCATCCGACAGATGCATGCAGTTAAGGTTCAGGGACGGGTCTCAGCTGGTTTGGTGTCCCTGCCTAAGAAGTAACGTGTCAGGCCACTTGGGGATGTGTGTCGCTAGGTGTGGCATCACAGCTGCTGTTTGTGTACCTCGACGTCTGTGAGTCTTTGGGGGCCTTGCGCGTGCGTGGGATATTTTGTGTGAGTGGATTTTGTGCGCCTGATCTAAGGTCTCTTCGGGTTTGTGTGCCTGTGGACCCGGCTGTGCCTTTTCTGAGCTTTGGGCGGTGTGTCCGTGGGTGTGAGATCTCCGAGTCGGTGTCCCCACCCCAGGGTATGAAGTCTCTGCGCAGTTTGTGTTTCTGGGTCCCAGGTTGTCGCTGAGCGGCGTGGGGGTGTGTGAGGCTTTATTTCAAGGTAGAAAGCATCCCAGCTCGTTCGGGTTGTCTTCCAAGTTATGATGTAGATGCCTTCACTTTTCCTTTCGTAGCTGTACAGTTCCACTTGGAAGTCAAGGTTGGTGCCACCTAAGTGGACGTTATGGGCTCCGGTCATGGTGACGGTTTCCCTTTCAATTACCTGGAAACCAAGAACGAGGCCCTATGGAGGGACCCTTCTGTGGGTAGCGCAGAAAGAAAGCTCTCTGAAGCTCGTCGTATTCGTTAATGTCATGGCAATGTGTACTTGAGAGTTGATGAGAGTAGATCTGAAGCATTTCACCCCCCAAAATATTAACCGTGAGTGTGTGCTGATGGAGCTGTTAATCACTGATGTGTCTCGGGGAATCATTTCTGAATATACAGACATCGGATCACCGTGTTTTATGCTTTAAGTATATGTAATTAAATTGATCAATTATTCCTCAAAAATACTTTCAAAAGCACTTAGTTCAGGAACCAAATGTTTGACTTCTTTATGTGCTGTCGTCTTTCTTTCTCTTCTCCCGCCCGCCCTCCATTATTTCTTCTATTCTTTTATTTTTGTTTTTTTCTATTTTTCCCAAGCTGGAAGGCGTGTCATATATGTGCTTCGCATCTGAGTATCAGAAATGAGGGCGATGACTGAAAAGTAGTGGCCGTAGTATTTATTGTGCAAACTGTAACACTTCCGAGCGTGTGAAAGGCATTGTCGTGATTACACTGGGACCAAAGCCGAGGTGGAATCACCTGGATGGATACCTTACTTAGACTTTCACTTAAAGACTTCAGTAGCCCCAGGGAACATTTTTGCATTTCTGCCCCATAGGGGGAAATAACAAATGTCGCAGTGGCCCTTCTATTTACTTCAGGGCAGCAGTACCAAATGCCACTTTTCTGTTTTAGCTCTCTTCTGTTCAGAAGATTATTTCAAGTCAAAGCATTTCAATGATACTGTGTTTTAAATTTCTTTTGTTCCTTAGGCGTTTGGGGGTGTTGCTTGGATTTTTAGTGAAAGCATACACTTTTAGTGAAAGCATATTTGCTTTTATTTCACGCTTCCTTTTACCAGGGTGAGTTCATTTCATGTGTTTTGCACGCGCGGGCGCACTCTTTTTGTTTCCTTGTAGCAAGAGAAAGAGTGGTGTGTTTAAGAAAAATGTTGGTAAAATATATGCCTGGAAGTCTGTCTCATAAAACCCAAAGTGTAGTGTCCTTTGTATCCCTTTAATGGCATCCAAACCACATGCTGCTAAGCCGTTTTACCACCCTGGTGTGTTTATCCCGCAAGGGAAGGGCAACCACAGGACTAAAGGAAGAGGAGTCGAACTCGAACCCATGCAGACTGTCGTGTGGGATATTTGCCCCTTAAGATTCTCTCAATAAAGTTTTATGGCTTTCGACAAAGAGTCTTGCCAATCCTTTGTTACATTTATGCACAAGTGTTTGATCCTGTTGAAAAGCATCTCACTTTTGGACATTGTCTACGCGGATCGAGCTGGTATATCCAGATGTGTCTGTCCATTGATATTCTCTCCAGTAAACTTTCTAAATCTGCGTATTAATTCCAAAACGTGATGGCTAGATCCTTTTTCATTGTCAAAACGCACAATCCCATCCTTTTCGAATAGTAACAGCTGCTGCTGCTGCTGCTGTGCTGCTGCTTTTCCCCCCTTTGGCCCTTTTCAACATTATGCCCCCTTTTCCTTTTCCCTGTTTACACCATTGGAGAGAACCGCCCGGTACCGTGTTCAGAGAACTGGTAAGAGGGGACCATCCTTGTCTTATTCCTGATAGGAAACGGAAAATTGTCACCATGTCACCATGTTTGCTGTGAAGTAACGGGAAGTCCCTTAAAATCCTAGTTGATGAAAATTCTATATCTTGGATGTATGTGGACTTCCACATGCTTGTGCATTTATTCAGAGGATCACAGTGTTGTTCCTCCAGTAACTTGTTAAGATGGTGAATGACATATGTAAGTAGTATTTTAAACGAACATTGCCTCCTGGCCCGGGGCAGAGGTAAAATTGGTCACGACGTAGTATCCTTCTGAAGTATCGACATCCTAACAACATCTTTAGGTTGTTTTTGTATCATCTCACTAGGAGCATTACCCTAAAGCTTTCCCTCACATTGTCTATTGCACTTCAGTTCCTAGGTTATAGTAGATTCATGGAATGAATCAGTGCATAAAACCTGTGACTTCCGAAGGAGGTCTTGCAACCTGGAGGAATGTAGCACCAGGCCTTTCCCATCTTCAGCTATTTCTGGATTGCATCCCCCTTTTAGTATTGGACCCTACTTTACAGGGCATCGACGGGGGTTTTCCGGGTCTCCCCACTGCAGCCTAGTGAGGTGCCCGTCTTTCCCACAACATTCTTGTCCTGGTGATGTCACTGTGAAAGCAACCTGCTTGTGTTCTATGGTGACAATTTATTTTTTACACACATCAAGTAAAAGTCATGCTACGTTAACTTTCTTTTGGTAAGTTCTGATTTGTTCTACATGGTCGTGAGTGGCCTGACCAACCCTGCGCTGAGTAATGTATGATAATATCATCCTTTATTGAGTTTTAAAATTAGAACAAGAATAACATAGCTCATATTTATAGCATGTGTACTATCTATCTGTTCCCCATAATCTCTGAGCTACATTTTATACATTTTTATTCCTTGAGTTCTCAGAAAAGGGTGGTCCAGAGTGTACACAAATTTTTATCTGATTCCAGGTAAGTTACATATTTGGTATTTCATGTTTTATGTTAGAAGCTCGTCCTGTTCTCAAAGCAAATTGTTCTGAATATGATATATATATATATATATATATAAATATATATATATATATCTATACACAAAAGAAGTGATGTTTGGTGTGATGTTTTATAGTACTAATCTGATAGTCTTACAAATGTTTATATAAATGTATACATTATATATTTTTATTGTTTCACATATGACACACTAGATGAAATCACTGTTACAGGAACAAAGATTTAAAAAATTTTAAATAATACGTATTTTACTCTAGGAAAAATGTAAATAGAACTGTAAAGCTCTTTAGGAACAGTGTGGCAGAAAGAGAACAGAACTGAGGTAAAGTTTCATAATATCTCTTAACTTCTGCTCTTTCTCAAAAGTTACTTGAAGCAGGGTGGGAGAATTCACAAATCTTTTTGACTCTCCATGAATCTTTATCAGCCTAATAATCAGCCACATCCAGAAGTGCCCCTAGTGGTCTACTTTTTACCTGTTACAAATATTACACACTAGACACTACAGAAAATTACATCTCTGAGTTTCTATTTGCAATCCTGAAAGCCCCAAATACTTCTGCAAAGTGGGCTACCTGCAAAATCCCGCCCATTTTAGAGAGTTGCAGGAGATTTATAGGCAGTAATTTTTTTTTCTTACACAGGTTTTAAAAACATGGCCTCACCCCAAAAGACTGAAAATCGATATGTTTCAGATGAAAAATAAGACATGTTAGGGTATTCTATTTTGTCACAAAATATGTCAGAGGTCTCTGCATTTTGGAACTCGATGAGAAAACTAAGGTCTAGGTAGTAGAAAAAGGAAAAGGGACCAGGGTGACTGCTGAGGCAAATTACTTGGGTCCCACCTGCTCTGTCTTTTGATATGCTGCGGTTTGAAAAGAAGGATTTCATCCTGGCTGTGACACATCCTAACTGTGATGGTGAGAAAGTATTTACACACTTTGGGCTCTGTTTTTTCATGTCAGGAGAGAAATTACAATAATTGTACCAAATAATTGCTATGAAGAATAAATGAGATAACATATGAAGTAGGAATTAACATTGCAAATTGGATTTGGCTGATATTTTATTTTTCATTTTAAACTTTCATAATATTTTTTACTTCATTTTACCTTTAGAATTACACTCTCTAGCAAGTGATACTGATTTGAATTTCAAGTACGGGATAGAATGGATATCTTTCTGAATGAACTTGTTTTTCCAAAATATTAAAAACATATATTGATTAAATTGCAAAATAGCTGGTGTCAGTTATGGCATCTATTCTACAACAGCTCCTGACATAGATCTAACCGATCCAATACTCTTATCAACAGAAATCTAACCCACTTTAATGGGTAAGACTGATTCTAAACATACCCAGATACGAAATGTTTATCTTTTTTGTAAGAAAAATACATTTCTCCACCCTCTTCATTGTACCACATTGTTCTGTCTTCCTTTGAGATCTCCCGTAGCAACTATTTTTATTTTAATTTATTTTATTTTATTTTTACTTTTTCTTCTGGCTCTAATTGAAATATCAAGAGACAATATAGATGCTCATATTTACATTGTTCTATTCAATGAGATTTTTTTCAATTATAGTTGTCATATCAATATATATTCATTTCAATTTGTACAGCATAGTGATTAAGAGATCATATACCTCACAGTGATCACTCTGCTAAATCTAGTGCCCTTCTTTCCCCTTACATATTTTATTACATTGTTAACTATTTTCCTTTGCTACCTATGTGTCCTGACTCTTTTGTAACTATCCTAGATACTTCTTAACCCCTTTGCTCTTTTTTGCCATCCCCCTCTAACTCCGTCCCATCTAGTAGCCCTCAAAATATTTCCGTATCTATGAGTTTATTTCCGCTTTTGTTGTTGTTGTTGTTTTTTTGTTTTTTAGAGTCCACACGTACATGAAATCATGCGGTATTTGTCCTTATCTGACTTAACTCATTCAGTGCAATACCCTTTACATCCATCAAGACAATATTGTTTAATCCATCACCTCCTTTTAGTCTGTATGTGTCTTTTAATCTGAAGTGAGTCTCTTGTAGGCCTCATGAGGGGTCTATATTCTTTAATCCATTTAGTCATTCTTCTGTTTTGGTTGGAGGACTTCTAAGCTTTTCCATTTGAGGTACTTGTTGATCAGATATATAGGTATTACCATTCTTTGTTCCTCTTTTTGATAAGTGCTTTTTCTTCTCAAGAAGTCCCTCCAACATTTCCTGTAATACTGGCTTGGTGTTGATAAATTTTTTTTAGCTTCTTTTTGGTCTTGGAAGTTCTTTCTCTGTCCTTCAACTCTAAATGATAGCTTTGCTGATAAAGTATTCTTGGTTGTAGACCCTGGGTTTCATCACGTTGAAGTATTTTAAGCCCAAGCCCTTCTGTCCTGCAGTTAGTTTTTTGAGAAATAAACTGCCAGTCTTACGAGTGCTCGCATTATACGTAACTAACTGCTTTCATCTTACTGCTCTAAAGATTCTTTTGTATTGAATCCTTTGGCATTTTTAATTATGAATTATTGGTCTTGGTGATTTGGTCCCTTTTTTTTTTCTTTATTTCTTTACTTGACCCCTTTTACCTACCTATTCCCTCCTCCCCAAACCCTACCCTGTGGTAACCACTAGTCTATAGTGATGTCCATGAGTCTATGTTTGTTTGTCCTGCCTTCATGTTCTTCCTTGTAGGTTTTATATCCCACATGTAAGTGATATCATGTGATTTTCAACTTTTGTCTGTCTGGCTTATTTCACTTAGCATAATTATCTTATGAGGTCCATCCATGTTGTTTGCAAATGGCAATGATTTCATCTCTTCTATGGCTGAGTAATATTCCATTGTATATATGTAACGCACACCAACTTCCTTAGCCAAATCATCTATTGTAGGACACTCTTTCGGTTGCTTCCATGTTCTGGCCAATGTTGAATAATGCTGCTATCAATATCGGTGTGCAAATATCTTTTCGGATATGGGTTTTCAAGTCTTTGGGGTAAATACCAGTAGAAGAATTGCTGGTCCATATGGTAGATCCTAAGAAAGGATCTACCATATGTGCTTCCATACACTATGGAAAACTACCATATAGTTTTCCATAGTGGCTGTACCAATTTGCAGTCCCACCAGCAGTGTGTGAGTATTCCTTTCTCTCCACATCCTCTCCACATTTGTATCACTTGTTCTGTTGATTATAGCATTCTAACAGTGTGAATGGTAATCATTGATTGGTTTGATTTGTATTTCCCTAGTAGCTGGGCGATGTTGAGCATCTTTCATATATTTGTTGGCCATCCGTGAATGTCCTCATGGGAGAAGTTACTGTTCAGGGTCTCTTGCCTATGTTCATATATTGGAATAACATTTATTTTATTGTTGTTTTGAGTTGTATGAGTCCTTGTATATTTTAAGATATGAGGCCCTTGTCGAAGTGATGCTTTGAATAATATAGTTTCCTATTCGGATAGTTGTCTCTTTACCTTGTTGATGATTTCTTTTTGGCTGAGCAGAAAGCTTTGTTTAGATATTGTATTAGTCACATTCATTTATTTTGGGATTTTCTTCCCTTGCTTTGGATGCAAAATTCATAAAATCCATCTCACTCTAAGTCCAAGGTCCTTGATTTCATTTGTGTTTTCTTCAGTTGCATTTCATTGTGTCATGGTCTTATATTTCATGTCCTTAATCCATTTTGAGTTAATTTTGGTGTATGCCTTTGATAGTCAACAGTCTAGTTTCATGCCTTTTTCAGGCGGCTTTCCAGTTTTCCCAGCACACATTTATTGAGAGGCTTTCAATTATCCACTATTGTATGTTTTTGGCTTTTTTTGTTGAAAAAGTATTTGCGTGTATATATATATATATATGGGTTTACTTCTGGGCTCTTGATTCTGTTCCACTGGTCCGTATGTTGTTTGCTGGCCAACACCACGCTGTTTTTGTACTGTAGTCGCTTTGTAGTCGCTTTGCAGTGTAATTTGAACTTGGACAGAGTGAGCCTCCCGCATCATTTTTTTTTTTCTCTCAGGATTAGCTTTGGTAATTTGGGATCTTTTGTGCTTCCATACAATCTGATGATTTTTTTGTTCTATTTCTTTAAAAACATGCCGATGGGATTTTTGATGGGGATTGCATTAAATCTGTATAAATGCTTTAGGTAATAAGTCATTTTTAACTATGTTGAATTCTTACAATCCAAGAACACGGAATATCTTTCCATTTCTTTGTATCATCTTCGATTCTTTTAAAAGGATCCTATAGTTTTCATTATATAGTCCCACATTTCATTAAATTTATTCCTAGGTATTTTTATTCTTTGTGTTACAATTGCAAAAGGAATTATTTTTCCACTTCTTTTTCTGACACTTTGTATTAGAGTAAGGAAAGCTATGGATTTTGAACATTGATTTTGTATCCAGAGACTTTACTGTATTTGCTTTGATTCTAGTAGTGTTCTATGGAGTCTTTAAGGGTTTTCTATAGAGAAAATGTCATCTGCAAATAGTGACAGTTTGGCTTTTTCATTTCCTATTCGAATGCCTTTTATATCATCTCTTGCCTGATTGTACTCGCTAGGCCCCTCCAATGTATATTGAATAACAGTGCCTTGTTCTTGATCTTAGAGGGAAGGTTTTTAGTTTTTTCACCATTAAGTATAATGTTGGCTGAGGTTTGTCATAGATAGGCCTTTATTATGTTAAGGACTTTCCTTCTATACCGATTTTGTTAAGTGTTTTGATCATAAATGGATGCTGTAATCTTGTCGAAGGCTTTTTCTGCATCTATTATGATATGATCATATGATTCTTATTTTTTAATTTGTTTATGTGGTGTATCACATTAATTTGATTTGTGTAGATGAACCATCCCTGTGCCCCTGGGATGAAGCCCACTTGATCATGGTGTATAATCTTTTAATATGTTGCTGTATTTGGTTCACTAGTATCTTATTTTAGGATTTTTGCATCTGTGTTCATGAGAGATATTGGTCTGTAGTTTTCTTTTTTGTGTTTACTTTACCAGGTTTTGGTATCAGAGTAATATTGGCCTCATAAAATGAGTTGGGAAGTATTGCCTCCTCTTTTTTTTGGAAGAGTTTGAGGAGAATAGGTATTAAATCTTCTTTGAATGTTTGGTAGAATTCACTGGTGAAGCCATCTGGTCCTGGACTTTTACTTTTTGGTAGGTTTTTGATGATTGTTTCAATTTCCATACTGCTGATCGTCTATTTAGATTTTCCAGTTCTTCTTGATTCAGTCTAGGAAGGTTGTATTTTTCTAAGTACTGGTCCATTTCTTCTAGGATTAAATTTGTGTTGTATACTTTTTCATAGTATTCTTGTATGATCCTTTGTATTTCTGCATGTCTCATAATTTCCCCTCTTTCATCCCTGATTTTGTTTATTTGTGTCCTTTCTCTTTTTTTTAGTGAGTCTAGCCAGGGTTTGTCAATTTTATTAACCTTCTCAAAGAACCAGCTCTTTGTTGCATTTATTTTTTCTATTGTTTTTTGTTTTGTTTTCAATTTCATTTATTTCTGCTCTAATTTTGATTATTTCTTTCCTTCTGCTGACTTTAGGCTTCATTTGTTCTTCCTTTTCTAGTTTTTTAAGATGAAGCGTTAGGTTGTTTATTTGGGCTCATTCTTGTTTTTGGAGTAGGCCTGTAATGATATGAACTTTCCTCTTATGACCGCTTTTGCCGTGTCCAAAAGTTTTGATATGTTGTACTATCATTATCATTCATTTCTATGTATCTCTTGATCTTTCTTTTTATTTCTTCCTGACCCAGTTATTCTTCAGTAGCATGTTGTTTAATCTCCATGTATTTGTGGTTCTTCCTGCTTTCTTTTTGCAGTTGATCTCTAGTTTCAAGCATTATGATCAGAGAATATGGTTGGTATGATTTCAACCCTCATATTTGTTGAGGCTATCTCTGTGTCCAGTATGTGGTCGATTCTTGAGAATATTCCATGTGCACTAGAGAAGAATGTATAAGCAGCTGTTTTGGGATGGAAGGCTCTGTAAATGTCAATTATGTCCAGTTGGACTAATGTGTCATTTAAGGATGTTATTTCCTTTATTGATTTTCTGTTTGGATGATCTGTATATCCGACAGTGGGGTATTTAGGTCCCCTGATAGTGTTTTGGTCTGTTTCTCCCTTTAGTTCTGTTAGTAATTGCTTTACATATTTTGGGGCTCCCTGATTGGGAGCATAGATATTAATAAGTGTTATGTCTTCTTTGCATGATTCCCTTTATCATTATGAAGTGTCCCTCAGTATCTTTCTTTACCTTTTTTATTTTGAAGTCTATTTCGTCATATTACACTGCTACTCTCACTTTTCTCTGAATGCCATTTGCTTGAAATATCATTTTCCACCCTTTCACTTTGAGTCTATTTGTCTTTGGAGCTGAGATGTGTCTCTGGAGGCAGCATATGGTTGGGTTTTGTTTTTTGATCCATTCTGCAACTCTGTGCCTTTTTATTGGTGAGTTCAGTCCATTTATTAGAGGTGATTATTGAAATATGAGGTCTTCTTATAGCCATTTTATCTTTTGCTTTCTGGTAGCTCAGTGTTTCCATTGCTTCCTTTTCCTTGTGTTTCTGTTTTCTTTATTTTGGTTGGCTTTTGTGGGTTTTGCTTCTGGTTCTTCTTGTTTTATGTTATATACTTCAGATCTGAATCTTTGGTGTGTGGTTACCATTAAGAATATGAAAAGTAGTTATATATATATATATATATACACAGTCATCCGTTTTCTTCTGTGCATGTCTTATCTTCTGCGCATTCCCTTTGCAAATCTGGATCTTTGAATTCTCCCCTTTTCAGTCATTGTTATCTCAGTTTTTCCCTATGTATGCTGAACGTTCATTACTATCTCATTATAACAACTCTCTTCTTATTATTTAAGCTCATAATGCCCTGTTCTTAGTAAGGGTTGCACTCTTCTGCTTCTATTTGCCCGATAGCCACTCCGAATTATGTCTTTTTTCTTTTGTTTTGTCATTTTGTTTTAGATGAGCTGACACCTTTCAATATTCCCTGTAATACAGGCCTTGTAGTGGGGGATTCCCTCAGTTTTTGTATGTCTGGAAGGGTCTTAATATCTCCTTCATATCTCATGGAGAGCTTAGCTGGATACATTATTCTAGGCTGGTAGTTCCTTTCACTTAATAGTTTAAATATTTGATTCCATTCCTTTCTGACTTGTAAGGTTTGTGCTGAGAAGTCCGAGGATAATGTAATGGGTTTACCTTTATAAGTTACCATTTTCTTCTCCCTGGCTGCCCTGAGAATCCTGTCTTTGTCATTGTTTTTGATAATTTTAATATAATGTATCTTGGTGAAGGCCTTTTTGGGTTGAGATAATTGGGTGTTCTGTTGACTTCTTGAAATCCAAGCTCCAGCTCATTCCTTATATTTGGGAATTTCTCATCAACTATTTGTCTGAAAATGCTTTCTAATCCCTGTTCCTTTTCCTCACCTTAAATAATGCCCATTATTCTTATGTTACTCCCATGGTAGTATCAGCTAGTTCTTGAATTTCTCTTTCATTATTTTTCATTCTTTGGTTTCTCTCTCTTCTTTCTGATTTATTTCTAGATTCTGTCTTCTATATCACTGATCCTTTCCTCCATTTGGTCAACTCTATTTCCCAAGCTTGATGTTTTATTTTTCAACTCTTGCAGTGTGTGTGTGTGTGTGTTTTATCTCCAGAAGATCAATTCCGTTCATTTTGCGGGTTTCAATCTCCTTGCTCTGCTCATTTACTTGTTTTTTCAGTTCGTGTTATTGTTGTTATGACTTGTTATGGAACTCATTGAGTTTTTTCAGAAGTACCCTCCTGAAAACTCTGTCATTTAAGTTACATATTTCCATGGCTGTAAGCTCATTTTCTGGAGAATTTTCTCTTTCTTTCTGAGATGCCTCATCACCTTGTTTGTTCATGGTGTTTAATGGACTATTTCTCCACCTGGGCATTAATGGAAATAGATTCTGCTTTTTTTTCCAGAAAGAAGATTTATTATATAAAGGTCTTTCTTTAGCGGGCTGCAAAGAAGGCATTTTTCTTTTGGCTTCCAGTAGGTGGCGTCTAAGCCTCTTGGAACCCTGCTTTACATAAAACTTTAAAATGCCTTTTCGTTTTCTGATAGACATTTAATCTCGCTCACTACCCACACTTTCAGTCCCTGTCATTGTTAGCAACAGTTTTGGTAGTGTTTGCTCAGATTTCATGGGGCCTCCACATGGTGGTCTGTCTTGGAGGGTATGGGGAGAGGGGTCCTCTGGGTTGGGAGCTGGGGGCTGCAGCTCAGCCTCGGTTTTGCAACCGTGGCTGGCAAAAATCAACTGTTTTTCCGCTGTGATCCCATCCCTCTTCTCTGCTTTCTGATCTGATGACTGGGCCCTGCCGCCAGCCAGCAATGGGGAGCTCACAATTTTCCCAGGCAGGGCTGTTCAGGGAACTTGTCCGGCAAATTCGCTGCTCTTCTCCCCTCCCCCTCCTCCTGCAGGGAGTTCGGCAGCTGCAAGAGGCAGCTTCTTTATTTCTCCCAGTCTATTGCCTGACACCCGTGGTTCTGACCTGTGGTAGCTCTTATGCACAGATCCCACACTCAGACATGCTGGTGTGGCAGTTTGGGTGTTTTTTGTTGAGTTTCAGATGTTCAGTTTATTGTTGTTTTAAGGGGAGAGATCTGGGGACATCTCTCACTCCACCATGTTTCCAAAAATCTCGGTGTGGGCCTCTTTGGATTCAACTTTCTAGGGACTCTCTGAGCTTCCTGGGGTTATATGTCTATTTCTTTCATCAGGTGAGGGAGGTTTTCCATCGTTATTTCTTGAAACAGCTCTTCAACTTCTTGTTTTCCTTCAGGTACCCCTCTGACAGATGATTTTGCATTTAATTGTGTCCCATAAGTGCCTTATATTATTATAATGAGTGTTGGCTTCTTTTTTCTTGCCATTATCATTGTGTGTCCTTGTCTTCCCCATCCCCTATATTGGTGTTTCAATCCTCTTCTTTATCCACTCTTTTTATTCCCTCTAATCTACTCTTTATTAGCTCTTCATTTCTGACTGGTTCCCTTTTATAATTTCCAGTTCTATTTTCATGTTCTTTTTTTTTTATCTTTGTTAAAGTTCTCACTGAGTTCATCTACACTTCCCCTAACTTCATTGAGCATCTTTATAACCAGTATTTGGAACTCTGCCATCTGTTAGATTGCTTGACTCCATTATTCCTGGATCTCTGTTCTGTTCTCTCATATGTTTTCTGCTGCTTCGTCTTCCCATTTTGGCTGCCTTTCTGTGTCTGTTTCTATGTACTAAGCAAAGCTCTTAAGTCTCCTAGTCTTAATATCGTGGTTTTGTGTAGTATGTGTCCAGTGGCACATTCCTGAAAGGGGGTCAGCTGCAGGATGTGTTTAGCCCCAGCCTGTGCCCCTCCGGGGCCACCTGTTAATATTCAGCAAGCAATCCGCAGATGCTGTGCTTATAGTTTCCTCAAGAGGCCATGCCAGAAACCGAGGCCAGCTGCCATCAGGGTGAGTCTTGGGGTTGGCTCAGCAAGGAGCACCTGACTCACCAAGGACACACCTGGATGTGGCTTGGGTGGGGCCGCGAGTTGGGGAGGCAGAGTTTCAGGGAATCCTCTGGGTGGAGCAACCTCTCTTATCCAGTTCAATGACTTTTCAGCTATGGCAGCCCTGATTCTGCACACTGGGACCTGAGAGAGCTCAAGAGAGGAAAAATGGATACCACAGGCACTTCTGCCCCAGAGAGAGCCTCACTTCCGACCCACATTCCAAAAACTCAGTGCTGCACTCTAAGTCCCTGGTGCCCTATGTGTAGCCAACCTGGTGCTGGTGCTCAGAGAGAAGGGGTACCTCACCGCGAAAGTCCGCTGGTGGACACGGCCTCTTTAAGAGTCATCTGCAGCTTCTGGTTGCTGCTGCTGTAGACTGTCCCACTCAGCAGCTCGGGACCCATCAGCCTTGCATTCTCTCCCCATCCTACTTCCTTCTGTTGCAGGTTGATTAATTTTCTCTCTCCTCAGTTTTAGTGCTTCTGTTCTTCAGTATCCCAGACGACTTTCCTTGCTGTTTGCTCTATGTTTCTGTCACAACTAAGATTTGGTTGCAAGACAGATGAACAAAACCTCTATCATCTATGCCTGTTTTTCCGAACCCCCTCCTCACTTAAATTTCTGAATCAAAGACAGTCTTCAGGTAACTTGGGGTAAAAGTGGACATCATCCCATTTTCCCTAGCTCTCAGTTTGCTGCATGTTTAGCTCAGCCCAATGAAAACACTCCAACCAAAGTGAATATGACTTAAGGATTCCTGCTCCCATGTGCCATCTTCTGTTCTTTACAAAAAAACACTTAGTTATTGTCAGGCTGCGGGAATGTGTGGGCTCTTAAGTCAAAGAGCAATGTACAATTCCAGTGCTCTCAAACTCTTCCATTGGGGAGGGAAAGAATGACCTTACAATATTTGTAGGACATTGCCATAATATTGGTATCAGAACTCAACATGGGGAGCTTAATAGGTTAAGCTGTTACTTATGCTATTTATTAATTTCAGAAAGTAGTTAGGTAGACTTAAAGAAATCTCCCGGAAATCTCTTACTTAATAAAAAGCATGCAATAGAATATTTTTAAAAAGTTGAGTAAATCTTCCAGAAAGTTGAATGGAAAGGAAAAAGGAGAGAAACAACAAAGAAAGTCCAAATAAATGTCGTCTAGAATTAGGTGAAGAAAATTTCCAGGTCTTGAGAACAGAGAAAAAGACAGAAAAAAAATTGTCAACAAAAACAATACAGAAATGCTCCCAAAAATGAAGGTTATGAGTATCCAGTAGGAATGAATAAAGACTACGCTGTTTGATCACTGTCACTCTGTGGTATAATTTGAGTTGAGAGTGCAGAAGTAAACCCTCGTACACATGGGCAAATAATTTCCGACAAAGGAGCCAAAAACATACAATAAAAAAGGGAAACCCTCTTCAATAAATGGTGCTGGGAAAACTGGAAAGCCACATGCAAAAGAATGAAACTTGACTGTTTTCTAGCACCGCACACCAAAATTAACTCAAAATGGATCAGGGACCTGAAAATAAGACCAGAAACAATGAATTGCACAGAAAAAACATCATTACTAAACACATGGACCTTGGATTTAGAGAGGGCTTTATGAGTTTGACATCAAAGATATGGGGAATAAAAGCAAAAATAAATGAATAGGACTAAATCAAACTAATAAACTTCTGCATCACCAAGGAAACCATCCACAAGGTAAAAAGGCAACCATCCGCATGGGAGAATGTATTTACAAATAATACCTCCGATAAAAGCCTAATTTCAAAAATATGTAGAGAACTCATACAACTCAACAATAACAAAAACAATCCTATATAATATGGGCAGAGGACCTGAACAGACCCTTTTCCCAAGAAGAGAAATGGCCAACAGACATATGAAAAGGTGCTGAATTTTACTAGCTGTGAGGGAAATGCAACTCAAAATCTCAATGAGATACCACCCACACCTGTGAGAATAGCTATCAACGAGAAATGTAACAAGTATTGGAGAGGTTGGGGTGGGGAATAAACCTTCATATACTGCTGGGGAGAATGTAAATTGGTACAACCACTATGGAAAACAGTATAGAGGTTCCTCAAAAAAACTTAGAATTGAATTGCCATATGATCCAGCAATCCCTCTTCTGGGTACTTAACCAAAAACCCTGAAAATGTTTATCTGCAAAGATATATGCACCCCAGTGTTCACAGCAGCATTATTCACGGTGGCCAGAATGGAAGCAACCAAAGTGTGCTACGATAGATGATTGGATAAAGAAACCGTGGTACATATATACAATGGAATATTATTACTCAGCCATAAGGAGAGATGAAATACTACCATTTGTGACAAACATGGATGGATCTTGAGATAATCATGCTAAGTGAAATAAAGTCAGACAGAAAAATTTGAAAACCATATGATTTCACTCCTATGTGGGATATGAAACTGAAAGTGACAAACATGACAAAGCAACAGAGACTCATGGACACAAGACAGTGGATTAGTGGTTATCAGAGGGAAGGGGGCAGAGGAGATGTAGGTAGAGGTAAAGGGGTTCAAATATTTGGTGACAGAAGGAAATCTAACTTTGGGTGGTAAACACACAATGCAATATACATATGACATATTGTTAAATTGTACACTTGAAACATTTGATTTTATTAACCACACAATTTTAATAAAAATGGAAATAAATAAAGACCTAAAGGGACATTACTGCAAAAGAATAGCAAGAATAAATAAAAATAAACAGTAAATCTTTAAGGAATATAAATAGACAACCCCAAAATATGTCCAAGTGTTTGGACCAGACAAGAATATATGTGGCCGTCAAGTGAGCACATGAAATTACGCTCAAAATGTTGTAATGTAAATTAAAATTACAATGATAGCTCTACACACCTATTGAAGTGGCCAAAAATTAAAATGACCGACTATACCACGTGTTCTCCAGAATGGAACTCATATACACCTGGAACTGTTACACATGGCTGGGAATGTAAAATGACATAACCCACTTTGGAAAACGGTTTGGAAGTTTCTTAAAAGGTTAATAAACATACTGTAATCCTCACCCATTCAAATCTTGAGTATTTACCCAAGAAATAGGACAGTATATATCTACACAAAGACTTGTACATGAATGCTTTATTCATTAAGCCAAAAACTGGGAACAACCACAATGTCCATCATTCAATGAATTGTTAGACAAGTTATGGCAGGTCCACAAAATTAACTGGAATTATCCTCAGTTACTTCATCTATAAAATGGAGATAATTGAGTGGAGAGATTTATATTTTTAATGAAAAGTGGGATAAGGAATATATTGAAATATATCGGCAGTGAAGCAGTACCTAGAGCACACACATCATCTTCTGGGAGAAGACATTTCTGACCCCTGGATTACAGGGCTCTCCTCTGTGCTGAGCGTGCATCCCCTGGTTCAAGCCTCCCATGGCTGTCATCACACTCGTTCTGTCATTATGTTCTCAATGGTTCTCTGCTCATTAACTCCAGGTTCTCTGAGAACTCGTATCTTGCATGCATCAATTCACAGTAGGTGCTCAGACAAGGTGTTGTGTGTGTGTGTGTGTTTTCTTTTTTTTTTTTGGTCTGAGTCGTGATGACACATTATCAAGCCATTATTAACCAGCAATTTCTTTATTGGAAGTAATAAATTATAATTAAGTGATCATAGGAAATCTCTTGGCAAATTTCTGATGTCATAGAGGGGGATTTGTGCATTTCTTTTTGTCCAGAAGCATCTACCACCAGTGCATTACCTACTTTTATATTCATAATGAATCTTAGACACTCTGCTACTCTTTCAAATCAGCCCTCAGTTAGGGAGTGCACTGACTAATTCATTGAAGTCTTCCCATATACAAAGGGGATGACTACAATACTGACTGCAATTATTGTAGTTTTGAGTAGGAAGCTACATTGGTCAGGTTGGGCTGCTATGACAAAATACCATATAATGGGGTGGCTTAAACCACAGACATTTATTTTCTCCCAGTCCTTGAAGCTGGAAGTCCAAGTCAGTGTGCCAGCATGTTTGGATTCTGGGGAGAGCTTTCTTCCTGGCCTGTAGAAGGCTATCTTCTTGCTATCTCCTCACATGGCAGAGAGAGAGGGGATAAGGACAGAGGGGAGAGGCAGAAGGGAGAAGGAAAAGGGTGAAAGAGAGGGGGAGAATAACCTTTTAAATGCTGGCGTTTTTTCTTATAAGGGCATAAATCGCATCATGAGAAACACACTCACTCTCATGGCCTCAGCTAAACCCAATTATCTCCCAAAGGCCTCATCTCCACATATCATCACTTTGGGGTTAGGGTTAGGTCTTCAACATAGAATTCTTTTTTATTTCTTTTGCAGGGCTACACAATTCAGTTCATAGCAGAGACATAGATGTCAACAGCTTTAAATTGGCAGAATCAAGTATACAAACCCAGTGATCAGTGAATAGGAAAAGCCCAGTTGACCTTCACTCTCACAATGCGTCCCCTTGCCTTGCTTTCCTCTTTCTTCTTGGTCATCTCACCCACTGTTTTGTTCGGTTTTGTTTTCCTGCTGGGCCCTTCTGTGTTTTCCTTTGCACTTCAACTGCTTTTCTGTTTATGTGTCTATCTGCCCCAACAGCGTGATATTCCACATGGCAAACACCAAATATCTTTGGCCTTTTCAGTTCCAGCATCCTAGATAATCCATAAACATGGTAGGAAATAATGCATGTCTATGGAATCAATTAATTCTTTGTAGTGACCCTAACAGGAAAAGTATCTCTTCCATTTAGAGATCTGGATTATAGATGCTGCATTTGTAGCCACAATACATATGGCCAGTTGTTCAGTGCAAGACACACTGCACAGGAGCCTTGGTGCTCTGGCAACTGTGCATGGGCCCACTTAGGCCATGTAGGCAGGGCTAGACTGCAAGCTGACCTGAATCTTGGCGGATCACGTGGGGATTCCTCTTGGAGCAAGGGGAGATAAGCGGCCTGTTGAGGAGCTGACACCAGGCAGTTTCTTACCTGCCTCCTTACATAGCTGGACTCAAGGTCATTGCTCATCCATCCTTGGTTTCAGTTGTGGACAGGTTGTCCGTCCTTGCCCCACCCGAGAATACAACTGTGGACTACAAAACTGCTCAGCGCCTTGAGGTACAGTTTAGGGCTCTTCACCAGCAGAAAGAGACACCACCTGGGATGTCTGTTTCAGTGAACGAACACCTCTATTCACTGGCAAACTGTGGGACCAGGAACAGAGGCAAGTGACAGCAAGCTAATCTTGTTTTTGCCCTGTCTGTAAGTAATAAACTGTTTGAATCCATTTGGGCTCATTGTCTCCTTACTGCAAGAATCTACAGAAGTGTAACAAGCCAACTTAACAACTGCAGTAGGGAATCTGGTGGCACTTTCGGCCCCTGTAGTGGTACACAAAGACTGCCTGACCGCTTGACACACAGACTCTGGTGTTGAGTTGTGTGTTGTTGAGTGAGCAGAATATTGCCTTATGTTCTTTGGCATGACACACAGCAAGGAGCAGTTTTCAGCCCACACCATGACACAGAGTAGCCCTAACTGATCTCAGTTATTTACAAACCAAGAGTAGAATGGATGCCATGCCAGACACTAGCTACAGTGCTATTTAATCAATATATGTTTTCAAATAAAATACATTTCTGAACTCAAATTTATTTAGAAAGGTAGCCTTATATCCCTGCTTGAAATTTAAAATCAATATCATTTGCTAGAGACATAACTCTAAAGGTAAAATGAAATAAAAATATTTGAAAGTTTAAATGAAAAATGGAATATGAGCCAAATCCATCTGCAATGTAATTCCTACTTCATATGTTATTTATTCTTCATAGCAGTCATTTGGTGCAAATATCGTAATTTCTCTTCTGAAATGAAAATCAGAACCAAAGCATGTAAAAACTTTCCCACCATCACAGTCAGGATGTGTCACAGCCGGGATTGAAATCCTTGCCTATTTCATGCCACAGCATATAAAACGACAAGAGTAGGTGGGACCTAAGTAATTTTGCCTCAGCAGTCCCTGTGGTCCCTTTCCCTTTTCCACTACCTAGGCCCTATTTTTTCATCGAGTTCCACAACCCAGGGTCCTCTAACATATTTTTTGGAAAAATGGGATACCCTACCTTTTCTCTTACTTTTCATCTGAGCATAGATTTTCACTCTTCCTGGGCGAGGACATGTTTTTAAAGCTGATTAAGTAAATAATAATAATAATAATAATAATAATAATAATAATAATAATAATAATAATTGCTGCTTATGATCCCGTGCCACTCCCTAAGTAAAGCAGATTCTGAATAGAGTCCTTAGTTACAGAAATGGTTTTTGGAGTGTAAAGATGCAAATGAGCACTGAGGACTCAGAGATGTAACTTGTTATTATGTATAATACTGGGGTATAAGACTGAAATCAAAACAGCTGGAGGAACATCTGAGTGAGATCTGTTGACTGTCAAATGAACAGAGGACGTTATGGAGAAAAAAAGAAATTTGTGGCTGCTCGCTTTCCCTCCTAAAAAAACCTTGAACGAAAGTCAGAAGTGTTTGAGATCTGCTTTTGGTTTATAGAGAATACCCTTTGTCAAGAATCTTGATATAAAAAGATCATTTTTTCTCACTGTGCATTATGGCCAGCTTTTGCGATGTGTGTGAATGATAAAAACTGTCCATCATGTGTATGTGACACAATGCAATGTCGAAGAAATGCTATGGAAGATCGTTTACATTAGTTTGAAAAAAGATGTAGGCTGATAGGTAAATGGTAGGTTATGAAATTACCCCAAACTGATCTTTCAACCACTGCTTTCATATCTTTGCAAATTATACTTCAGATACATTTTTATAGTAACAGGAGCCTTTTAAATATGTTGTTTTGTCCCCTGCATTCTTGATATTTCAGTGCTTCAAATCAATTGAAACTTTGTAGATGGGCTTGAAGCTTTTTTGAGGACGTCTTTCTTTAGCACTCGGAAGATATAGAAATAAAAAAAAACCTTTGAAGTACTAAATGTCATTATATGCCTTTAAAGTTTCCTATGCTTTCAGTTTGAAATAATTTTAGTGGTCTGCTCTCTGTAAATAAGATGCATAATTGGTTACTGTCAAATACCAGTACGGTTAGGTTCAATACGGTTAGGTTTTTTGGTTATATGCAAAAACAATAATTGAGTAAAACAGTGATCCAAACCAATATTTTATTTTGGATCACATTTCCTAACCATAAATTTATCTTCCTAATTATGTTCACGAGAGCAAATGCTCGATTTTGTTTCCATTCCTTAAGGAGGTATTTACTTGAAGATAAAGGTAATTCAGATGCATATCTAAATGTTAGGAAGAATTCAATCAATGGTTTTAAAATTTCCTTAGATAATTCATAAAATTAATAATTCAAATGCAGATAAAAAGGAGTTGTCAGTATATTGCAGTGGTCATAGTTTATCTTCCAGACGAAAATTTTAAGCTAATTCCTCTTACTTTTTTTTTTTTACCATAATAACAAACCCTTGGTATTTCACTGACAGTGAAATGTATTTTTAGAATAAAATTTTGTTCTTCAAGAAAAAGAAAAACCAGTTATATTTAGAGTCACAGGCCCTATGCTCACACTCCATACATGCATCTCATTCAGAAGGAAGTAGTGAAAGTAACAGCAAGTTGTTAGTGCTAAATGGCAAAATTTCTGTCTTACAGTGAGCATAAAGGTAGTAGGAATGAAAGAATTGAATGGACTGTGTTGTCAGTCATATTGTGAAAACCCTTTCACGGCAAAATTGATAAAATAATGTGTGTCCTGAATTATGTAAGTAATTCACAACTGGTGTTTAATAAAAATGCTACACAGTTAAAAGATATAATTTCTGTTTCATAATAACTTCAAGACATTTTGGAGGGCCCAAATTAGAAAGTAGTTGTTTGCAAGTAAGTTAAGACTCAGTGTTGCACAGGTATCCCCATCCATTAGGCTTCTGTTAAGGAAGCACCTTGAGGTAGATACTGAAAGTGTCTCAATCAATTTCTCTCTCTCTGTCTCTGTCTTTCTATTCTCTGTCAGTCTCTGTCTCTGTCTTACCCCGTCCCCTCTCCTCTCTCCATCTCTTCCTCCCACTGTCCCTGAAAAGCAGTTTGAATAGGAACTGTGGTTCTTCAAAAACAGTTTTTTCAAGCCCTCATTTTAAAATGAATTAAATCTCTTAATACGAATTCTCAGCAATTCATTTTACAGGCAGAAGATATAAAAATAAATACATAAGTTTCAATATACCAACAGATATTAAGACTCACAAATAAAAATGTTCTTTTAAAACAATCATGACATATTTTATACCTCTCAGCTTAGCAGCGCTTAAAAAAATTATCAGTACTTTCCGGATACAATGATGTAGGCACTGGCCTATGTTTCTGTTTAAAGGAATTTGGCAATATGAGTCAACCTGTAGGAATCCCTGCAAGGCAAATTATCTAAAATGTGGGCATAGATTTATTCACTCACATTTTTAACCAATAACTAATTTTTAAGAAAATTAATGATGGTTCCAGGACATATGTAGAGCCAATAACCAAACAAAAAATTCAAGTGCTTTTCTATTCTAAATGGAGCCTATTTATTATGTCACAAAATTCAGGTGGGGTTCAGGTATGCTATAATATGGTATGGAATGTATGTATATATTTCTTGTGCTTTTGTTCATGTGTCTATTCCTGCAACTCGTCTTAACCTATTAATTGACAGTTAATTTCTCACTTTTTCCATTAAGGAGGAAGAATACCTTTTGAGACCCTCTCGTCTTTACAACATGAATAGTTGTGACTGCTACTGATATACTTTTCAGGTCATTATTGAACCCACTGCTTACATAATAACAAATTGAAAAAACTATTTTCATCCTGGAAACATTTCAGGGTATCAGATAACAACAACAACAACAACAAAGAATGGAACAAAGGCGATTTTCCTACTTCTTAAAAAAAAAGTTTGTCCTAGCTTTACTTTTCATAATCGCAAAACAACGTAGGAGTGGTAGAAGGTGCATGAGCTGGAGTATAGGGAAAGTTGAAGTTCAAGGAACTATATGAATTACCCACTGTCAACCCTTAAAACTTCAAAATTCCCTATAGATACTGTACTGTCACAAGGATGTAAAAATAAAGCGGATTGCAAAACATGTTGAAAGTGGCTGAGTCGAGAATGATCACTCTTTCTTTCTATTGTCTTTCTCTGTCTTCCCAAGTGACAAAAGCCAGAAAAATTTCCTTTTATAGCCTGAGGGAAAAATAATGGAGTGACTCTATGGCAGATCTTCTCAGGGGGTTTTGTAAACTCCTAGCCCCACAGGACAGGAGCCAGGAAGCAGCTGGCCCTCGCCATGGGGACAACAAGGTAAGGATGCTGGAGGACAAAATGAATGGACTTCAAACACTGAAAATACAATGTTAAGCAAAATGAATGAGTAAAATAAAATAGAAAATTAAAATAGAAAATGAGCAAAAAAATATAGCTCCTGTCCTTAGGAAGTTTACAGCCTGCTGTGTGCCTTTGAGATAGGAGTCAGGGCTTATTCCTGCTTGCTAGCTCAGTTACGAAATATAGCATTTTCACTCTTTGAGAGAACTCATACTTTTTGGGGGGCAAGTGAATATAAACCTCAAGTGTTTTGAAATGATTTTTAGAAAGACTAACTCATGCAAAATTTTTGAGTTTAATAAAACTTTTTGAATTCACAATGCGATATGAATCTCCTAGTGTTTATAATGCACCTTTATGGATCAGAAAACCACCAAAATAATTGATCACAAATCATTAGTAATGGTCATCCCTGGGTGAGGTGACTATGGTTTTGAGTATTGTGTTATGTTTTCACGGTCCTCCAAATTTTTTCTGGGAAGTTTTGAGTGACTGAAGAATATACTGATAAAAGCCTAAGACTACTAGTTGAAACCCATGACAAGAACATTTGAAAAAGCAGAAATGGAAGATGCTAAGGACCCAGGGCACAATGTTTGGGGTCAGTCACCCCATGGTTACTATAACTCAGGGAGCTACGCAAGCAATGAGCTGAAGGTCCCTTTAGAAAGGACTCTTCCAATGTTTTCCAAACACAAAGGGCTGGACAAGAGGCTCTTTCATGGCTCAACACTGCCGTCTAGAGTCCAGAGAACCTGAGCTCCACCATTTCCAGAAGTAACTCCCTCTCATTGCCTAGTTTTCCTAAAATACACAAGAGATGGTGTTTCAGGCACCAAAAGTGATGACTCAGGAAAAACAAGGACCAGCCCGAGAGCCCTGCGAACCGGCCGAAGCATGCTGCTCCCTTAGACCTGCCCTCCTGCAGGACCAAGGGCACAGAACTCCCAGTGACAGGACTCAGGGGTCTGTTTGACCAGAGCTGTGCTCCCACTGGCGGGTTCTGGGTCTCTGTTCCGGAGCCCAGTGAGGTCAGTGACGGTCTTGGAGCCCGCGTCTGCTAGAAGTTTCTATCCTCACCCTGCTGTAAACGGTCAGGTGAGGGACTAAACAAGTGATGACCAGGTCCTGTTGCCCAACTGCCCCAGCCGCCCCTCTGTTACAAGTATGTGACCTATGTCAATCCCAAGGACATTTTCCAATGGCTCACTGCCCCCACCTGTGGATACTTGGGACCAGTGACATACTCGCCTTCCTCCTCTCAGCCCTCACTCCTTGGAACCCTGCCGGCCAGATCAAGGCCCACGAACATGACTTGGTCAACCCCGGAGCCTCTCTGACTTTAGAGATATTCCTCTTCTACTCAACTGAACATCTCCATACCCAAGGACATGGGCCTCGGCATCAGAGAACCCCAGACTCCTCCTCGAAGTCCCTTTCTGGCATTCCTCCCTGTCGTCACCATAATCTCCAACCCAGGTCAACCAGCCCTCTCCCTCTAAGGCCTCTAAGAAGATGGACATCAACCGATTAGCGCCCTCCAGTGTAGAGTCCGCTCCCTATGGTGGGAGCATGTAGGACACAGGCAGGAGGTAGGCGATGAAGGGTCAAGTAGGCACATCCCAGAACAAAGATGGAGAAGGGGAGGAGTCCTTCCTGTTGTTAAAACAATCAGACCTCTGACCCTTCCCTCCATGAATACCTGTCACATTTGCATTACGTTTTCTAAACAGCTTACTGAGGGAGCACCGATCAGGCCCACCCAGTAAAGGGCAAGGCACAGGTCCATACTACTTGGCACCTTGGGGCCCCTGGCCCCATGAGTCTGTTTGCATCGAGGAGAGCCCAAGGAATAGGACTGAAAACAACAATTCGACGGTTGTAACAGTTGTACCTTACGTGGAGTTGTACCTTACGTGGAGTTATGTGACTTATAAACCATGTACATACTCACTGTCTCACTTGGTGCTTGCAAATCACCAAGGAGAGACAGCAGTGATCTGACGCCCATGAGCATGTGAAATGGAAACCAGGGCCTAGTCTCAGGAAGCCACCTGGGCTCCTGCCTTCAACGAGAGATTGGAAAGGGGTCAATGTGCAGGAAGGTCTTGATTCGCCTCTTGTCACAGTCACGCTCTGCCTGATCCCCTTTCCCGTCTTTGGCTGTCTCCCACCTGGTCCCCCCTCACTTACCACCAAACGGGGGTTAAAGAACTATGGAATGACATGGATTCCCTGACAAAACCTTGAGTTCAATAGTGCACGCTCCTTCACCCGGCAGAAATCTCTTGTGGGTTGGAGCCCGCTCCTTCACACGAGAGCATACCCACCGTCAACTCATGTTGGCCTGGTACTGTGGTCCTCCTGTAAGATCTTTGCAGGCCTCGGCCTCGCGTGTCTCCCTGCACATCCGACAACTCTGGCCCGGGGCCCTGCAATCCCTGTTGTTGCCGTCAGAGGACGATGGATATCCCCCTCTGCGGGGCCGGAAGCACGAGGGAGCCCCTTCTACCGCGCTGTGCCCAGGCCCTCATTCCTCCCGTGACGGAACCCAAGGGCACGGCCTCATCGTCACCAGATATGCGTCCTCGAGGCCAAGCTCATCATCGGGGCTTAGGCTTCCAGATGCTCCAGTCTAGCCACGCCCGGCGCTCAGCCGGCGGCCGTGGCGCGCAAACCTCTTCTACCTCTCACAGCCTCCTGGACGTCTGTCGTCCTAAACCCACAAACGCCTTTGCAGGAGCCATTTTGTCCGAGTCTCGAGGTCCTTCCAAGTGCCCACGTCTCCAGCTCCTGCCGTCACCCCAAACCGAGTACCTGGCATCGACTGTCCTCAACACAGGACCGCTGTCCGCTCCCCGCCGCGGAACTCCTCTCCACTCGGATGCCGCCCCCACCCCCTCCTTGCCGAAACGCCCTACCCTCTGCCAGGACATCCCTGGGTTATGACTGAAGTCCACTGACTGGCCCCCAGTCCACCTATCGAGGCCTTTTCCCTCTGGAGGGTGTCGTATGGCCCAACCCAGCCAGCACGCCGTGGGTCGCAGAGGTTAAGAACGGGCGTGGGGTGAGATGAGGACGGGGGTCTTCCTGCGCAGCCACTGCTGCTGGACGCCCTCGGTCTTCCTTCTCAACTTAAAGCTTCTCCTGTGAGGCTCATCCTAAGTCGCCGTGACGCTGTCATCCATTCAGCAGTCCTCGGATCCCGAGGGATTTCTGGTGCCTGCTTCCTGTGGTTTCCTCTCTCGTTTGGGGGACGGTTAAGTAACCTACCCTGGAAGCGCACGGCCCTCTGCTTCTCCTACCCTGTCTTTGATCATTTTCGGTCTCAGCTTCTTGAAAGCGTAGGCTCTACTAGCATTCTCTTATGGCTAAAAATACATAGAATATTGTCTGACACCTAGTAAAATGATCAGTGAAAGTGAAATGCGTTTGCCCTGCGCAACACATGCCAAATGAATGGACTGACATAAGGCCTTTGTGTTTCAAAATGGAGAAGCCCTGCTTTACCGACTTCTCCCTGGGGCTGGGCGACTAGCTGGCTAGATGTGGAGCCCCCACACTCTCTGATGAGACCACAAGATCAGAATCAAATAAACAAACGTACCTGTTTCAAGTCACTTCTGTCTGCAGGACACTTGTAGATTTTGGCAGCAACACCGCTCTGAGGACCAACAGAAAGCACACTGACAGAACGCAGAATTCATTTTCCTTTCAGAAGAACTGCATGCTCACTTTCTGGGTACGCTTCATGGATTCTGTGGGGGAAGGAGGGGAAGGGAGAGGAAGATTCAATCCTCTTGTACCCTGAAATTGAAAGGCATTAGGTCTGAATCACGACTCTTAACAACTCAGTGATGTTCTGATTCTCATGCAAGAGGCACGAAACTGCTGAGCACGTTCCAAACGGGGATACCGTGCAACAAGGACTGGCCCCTGGAGCCCTACGCCAGGGTCCAGCTCATCCACATGGGGCCCCATCCCTCAGGACCTCCTACTGTGGACACGGACTCTGCTTCCAACTGTCCCTGGATAGCAGGACTCGCTTCCACTTTCCCCGCCTGGATGATCTGCATGCCTGTTCTGTGGCAGGGCCACCCCAAGTGACTTGCCCATCTTCTCTAGAGCCCTTCCCCCCCCCGCGCCAAATACGCTCCTCTTGATAACTGGGATCTGCTGCTCAGATCCGACAAAGAACAAACCAAAATGGTTGAAAAACCTGAATTCTAAGAATTGTTGCCTCTAACACGTATATTTATTTGGTATCCACGATGAGGTAACCCATCAGAAACTCCTCCAAGGGAAACTACTACTCAGTGTTATGGAGCAGGGAAACAGTCAGCGGCATTTAGCTCAATTCATAACGGCCTACACGAAGAACACAATGGTGAACCGCCACGTTCCAATTCCACATGCCCTTTGCACTTTCTTTCGCTTCAGATTCTTGAAACTGGATCTCAGATTGGCACCTGTGCATTCCAGCAGACCTATCGCTGCTTCTTGGAGGCAGTCGGTAAAATGGCACAAAAGCACATGGACCTCACCAAGGATGCACACTGCAGACACTTTATATCTTACTGACCACAGTGCTGGGAGGTAAGACAGAGATCCAGGGTGTGAAAGTGACAAAAATTCATCACGGGAGACATAATATAGGAGCTAAGGACCCCTGGGGTGCAGTTTCCTGGCCTTAGAATGCCCAGAGCGATCCAATTCCAGGCAGGAAAGATTAGGAGCTCCGTGAGATCGGGTCTATGCTCATGCCGATAGGATTTTTGGTCATAAACTCGTTGAGTTACTCCTCCAAACCACTGCTTACTGTTTGGTCCCCAAAAGGAATCCACGCCCAGGATCTGGCAAGACCAGCGTCTGTGTTGAAGCCGTTTGGATCTCCGTCACGTGGGGTAAGAGTGTCAGTTTTCTTTTAACCACTGTTTGAGGAGCCTCTGAACCATTCTTTTGCTTTCTGCTGCCTCTCTAGTTGGAGCTTCTCCTCTGCATCATGCTGCTGGAGCTCCTTCTCGTAGAAGGCCAGGCCCGTTGGTGCCCAGGCTGAGGGTCAAGCCACTGAGGCCTGTACAAGGTTTCCAGGAGGAAGGATGTGGGGCCCCATTCTTCTCCGCAGGCATCCCACAAACATTCGGCCTATGGCTCTGGCAGTATCGGCATTCCCATCTTGATCTGTTCTGATCTCCGTCACCGAGGAAGTGATGCTGGCTTCCCTTTAAACCAGATAAGGTACCACGAGATCGAGGCGCCTCCCTCTCATGTGTTCCAGAAAGATTTTCTTCCTCTGAGGGGATGCTGACCTTTCCCACTGCCTCTCTTGCCTCTGTTGGAGCAGCCCCTTTGGAGGGCTGGGTAGTAGTTAGTGCCAGGACTGGAGATCGGGTCACTTAGGCACAGCATCAGCAGTTTCTGAGAAGAAGGATGAGTGGCTGCTGCGACTTCCTGGGAAGTCTCTTCAGATGTCATCGGGGAAGATTCAGAAATCAACGTTGAGCTATGTTTTCTGGAGTGGATCCATGGAGACCTAGTCTGCGCTCCAAGCTACAAGGCAGCCCTTGGTCCAGACACGAGGTGAAGATGAAGGTTCTCAAAGCTCCAGGCGGCAGCCAGTGACGTGTGCAGCCGAAAGAACCCAGACTGCAAAGAATGAAGATAAAGGAAGAAGGAAAATCCAGGATTATTCATCTTACTTAATTTTTCGGTCCCTGTTTCCTGTCTGTAAAATGGAGATAGTAATGAGCCCTATGTCCTAGGACTGTTATTCCTTGTTACACGAGACAATACATCTCTAGAGCTCTGAATATGATGGCGCCCGATGGGCTTTTACGAATCCATTATTCCATCCATATGTCACGGGCCACAGTGAACCATGTTTAATGCCCTGCTGACGTTTTACAAACCGTTCTCAAGCCTAACTGTGAGAACATCATATGTGACGAACATGTGTTCTCGTAAGCATTCCTGTACTTTCAAAAAGGGACCTTTATTAAATTCCAAGCATGTGCACCATGGTGACACACCCTTTTAAATTTCCACCTTCATTCTCACTGGCTTTTCAGATAGTCAAACGGTTGCTCAAGACTAATGAAAATCAAAATTCTGAAGAAGTATAAAGAAAACTTTATTTTACTAAAAATGAGAACAGAAATCAATGAAATTTCTAACAAAAAAAATAGAGAAACTCAATTAGACCAAAAGTGGTTCTTCGGAATGATCAATAATATGGAGAAAACCTCAAGCAAATCGAGAGACAGAAAGAGAGAGGCAGAGAGCGGGAGGGAGGGGAGGGCAGCTGGGAAGGGGGGGAAGGAGGGAGGGAGAGCAAACAAGTTACCTGAAACAGGTATGGAAAGGGTGATTTTATTATAGACACAGCAAATATGGAAGGGGCAATATGGTAGCACTACATTCAACTCTATATGTACAGATGGATCTTGAAATAATCATGCTAAGCAAATAAGACAAAAAACGTTGAACCATATGATTTCACTCAATGTGGGATATACAAGTGAAAGCAACAAACATGATGGAAAACAGAGACTCGTGGACACGGACAGTGCTTAGCGATTACCAGAGGGAAACAGGGGAGGTGCGAGGTAGACAGGGCTAAAAGGGGTCAAATGTTTTGTGACGGAAAGGACATCTCACTTTCGGTGGTGAACGCACAGTGCAATATATATAAGTATGACATACTGTCGAATTGTACACTTGAAACTTATTTGATTTTATTAATGTCACCCCAGTAATTTTTAATTAAAAAATAGATTATTTATCAATAAATGAAACAACTTAGAAGAAATGGATTGGTTACTCAATAACCATAAACTACTAACACTCACCCAGGTGAAATAGTGTTGCATAGTCCAATACCTTTTACAGGTATCAAATCAGTAGTTAAAAAACCCAAACCTTTGGTGAAAAAATCCAGATAGTAAACACCAGAAACAAACGATTCATAAGTTTTAAGTTGCGCGTCATTCTGAATAGTTTGATGGACCTCTCGCATCCCACAATGCCCCACTACATGAATCGTCCTTGGTCCAGCGTATCCACTACCCACCTGTTAGTCACTTGGTAGCTGTGCACGTTATAAGATTGACTGTTGAGGTTCTGTGGTGCTTGTGTTCAAGGAACCATTATTGTACTTAATAACGGCCCCAAAGCGCAAGAGCAGTGATCCTGGCATTCCACATTTGCGAAACAGAAGCTTAAAGATGTGTGTATGTATAGGAATACACATAGCAACATACAGTTCGGTGCTATCCATGGTTATGGGTACCCACTGGGAGTCTCGGAATGGATACCCTGTGGATACAGGGGATACATTCCACCGTAACTCAAAGAATATAGTGAAAAAATGGTTAAAGAAATCAAAATGCTTCATTAGAAAATACCCTTTAATGCAAAGAAAGCTGTAATGGGGGACCCAAAGAACAAAAAGACATGAGACACAGGAAAAAAAGAAGTATGATGGCAGATGTAAGTCTACCTTTATCGGTAAGAAACTAAATATGAACAGATTAAACAATCCAAAGACGGACACTCACGGATGAGATTAAAAAGAAAAACAAGATGCAACTGTATGTCGTCTATAAACACAGTCTAGAGTCAAAAGATACAAATGGACTGACAGTGAAAGTAGGGGAGAAGATACATCACAAACCGGCAATCACAAGAAAGCTGGAGTGGGTATCCTATCATCAAGCACTCACTTTTAATTTACGTACATTTACCACACGACCCAGCAATTCTACTCCTACAGAATTTTTCCATGAGAAATAAAAACATATGTCTATACAAAGACCTGTACTCAAACCTAGCTGAGGGAAGTGGCCAACAGATTGACAGTACACACCCTAGGATGGGAGTCATTCTTCTTCCTGTTATGATGAAAGAACGCGAGAAAGGGAGCTGTTGTCACAAGTACACAACTCAGGTTTTCGTCACCCCACACACGACCGTCCGTGTAGCACAGATCGGAATGACCCAAGCAGGTTAACCTAGCCATGATTTTGACCTTGCTCTGTCCTAGTAGGAGACAAACGTCAGCAGAGAAACAGGAGGAGCGGGTTGCATTCCGAGTGAGAGCATCGGGGCAGGTATCTTGCAGTGGAGACTGGCACCTCACAAAGGCTGAAGCGGTGGGGCCCTGCAGCTTCCCCTTCTGTAGCTGCCCTGGAAGTAGGGTCCAATACTAAAGAGAGGGATGCAGTCCAGAAAGAGCCGGACACGGGAAAGACTAGTCTACGTCCTCCCAACCTTGCAAAGACTTCCGTTCCGGAGACGAGAAGGAGAGCTTTTAACATACCAATTCCTTGTCATGAACTTAGGATACCCTAGGAACCAACGTCCAAGCAAGAGGGTACGTGAAAGAAAAGTTTAGGCTAACGCCCCTCGTGAGATCCTACGCAGACAATCGAAACAAAGTGTTAGGACGTCGATAATTCAGAAGGATGCTACGTCGTGACCAATTTCCCCCTCTGACCCCTGGCCAAGAAGGCGACGTTTGTTTCGATATACAAACTCACCTATGTCATTCACCACCTGAACACATTAATGGAGGAACACCACCCTGTGATCCTCTGAATAAATGCACAAGCGTGTGAAGTCCACATACATCCAAGATATAGAATTTTCATCAACTAGGATTTTTAAGGGACTTCCCGTTACTTCACAGCAAACATGGTGACATGGTGACAATTTTCCGTTTCCTATCAGGAATAAGACAAGGATGGTCCCCTCTTACCAGTTCTCTGAACACGGTACCGGGCGGTTCTCTCCAATGGTGTAAACAGGGAAAAGGAAAAGGGGGCATAATGTTGAAAAGGGCCAAAGGGGGGGGGGGAAGCAGCAGCAGCAGCAGCAGCAGCAGCAGCAGCTGTTACTATTCGAAAAGGATGGGATTGTGCGTTTTGACAATGAAAAAGGATCTAGCCATCACGTTTTGGAATTAATACGCAGATTTAGAAAGTTTACTGGAGAGAATATCAATGGACAGACACATCTGGATATACCAGCTCGATCCGCGTAGACAATGTCCAAAAGTGAGATGCTTTTCAACAGGATCAAACACTTGTGCATAAATGTAACAAAGGATTGGCAAGACTCTTTGTCGAAAGCCATAAAACTTTATTGAGAGAATCTTAACGGGCAAATATCCCACACGACAGTCTGCATGGGTTCGAGTTCGACTCCTCTTCCTTTAGTCCTGTGGTTGCCCTTCCCTTGCGGGATAAACACACCAGGGTGGTAAAACGGCTTAGCAGCATGTGGTTTGGATGCCATTAAAGGGATACAAAGGACACTACACTTTGGGTTTTATGAGACAGACTTCCAGGCATATATTTTACCAACATTTTTCTTAAACACACCACTCTTTCTCTTGCTACAAGGAAACAAAAAGAGTGCGCCCGCGCGTGCAAAACACATGAAATGAACTCACCCTGGTAAAAGGAAGCGTGAAATAAAAGCAAATATGCTTTCACTAAAAGTGTATGCTTTCACTAAAAATCCAAGCAACACCCCCAAACGCCTAAGGAACAAAAGAAATTTAAAACACAGTATCATTGAAATGCTTTGACTTGAAATAATCTTCTGAACAGAAGAGAGCTAAAACAGAAAAGTGGCATTTGGTACTGCTGCCCTGAAGTAAATAGAAGGGCCACTGCGACATTTGTTATTTCCCCCTATGGGGCAGAAATGCAAAAATGTTCCCTGGGGCTACTGAAGTCTTTAAGTGAAAGTCTAAGTAAGGTATCCATCCAGGTGATTCCACCTCGGCTTTGGTCCCAGTGTAATCACGACAATGCCTTTCACACGCTCGGAAGTGTTACAGTTTGCACAATAAATACTACGGCCACTACTTTTCAGTCATCGCCCTCATTTCTGATACTCAGATGCGAAGCACATATATGACACGCCTTCCAGCTTGGGAAAAATCGAAACAAACAAAAATAAAAGAATAGAAGAAATAATGGAGGGCGGGCGGGAGAAGAGAAAGAAAGACGACAGCACATAAAGAAGTCAAACATTTGGTTCCTGAACTAAGTGCTTTTGAAAGTATTTTTGAGGAATAATTGATCAATTTAATTACATATACTTAAAGCATAAAACACGGTGATCCGATGTCTGTATATTCAGAAATGATTCCCCGAGACACATCAGTGATTAACAGCTCCATCAGCACACACTCACGGTTAATATTTTGGGGGGTGAAATGCTTCAGATCTACTCTCATCAACTCTCAAGTACACATTGCCATGACATTAACGAATACGACGAGCTTCAGAGAGCTTTCTTTCTGCGCTACCCACAGAAGGGTCCCTCCATAGGGCCTCGTTCTTGGTTTCCAGGTAATTGAAAGGGAAACCGTCACCATGACCGGAGCCCATAACGTCCACTTAGGTGGCACCAACCTTGACTTCCAAGTGGAACTGTACAGCTACGAAAGGAAAAGTGAAGGCATCTACATCATAACTTGGAAGACAACCCGAACGAGCTGGGATGCTTTCTACCTTGAAATAAAGCCTCACACACCCCCACGCCGCTCAGCGACAACCTGGGACCCAGAAACACAAACTGCGCAGAGACTTCATACCCTGGGGTGGGGACACCGACTCGGAGATCTCACACCCACGGACACACCGCCCAAAGCTCAGAAAAGGCACAGCCGGGTCCACAGGCACACAAACCCGAAGAGACCTTAGATCAGGCGCACAAAATCCACTCACACAAAATATCCCACGCACGCGCAAGGCCCCCAAAGACTCACAGACGTCGAGGTACACAAACAGCAGCTGTGATGCCACACCTAGCGACACACATCCCCAAGTGGCCTGACACGTTACTTCTTAGGCAGGGACACCAAACCAGCTGAGACCCGTCCCTGAACCTTAACTGCATGCATCTGTCGGATGGACGGTGCCGTGCCCAACGCGCCCCGCTCGGCTGGTGGCTGGTGACTGAGTTCGGGCTGAACGAGACCGAAGGCGCGCACGTGAAGACAGCGCCGTCACCCGCGCATCCAGCGTCGGACCCTGGCTACCAGCCAGCGATCGCGCTGAACCTCGCCACCCGCCACCGGCCACCCGCCCGGGCGGCACCCTCAGCCCCATCGGGACAGTCAGTCGGTGCGCAGCCCAACTCGCAGAACGATTTGACGCTATGAAAACACGCGCGCGCACACGCACGCACGCACACACGCCGGCAATCGTCGCGCCGTCCCACACACACGGCCAATAGGGCTGGACCGGCGTAGAGCGAGGCCACCATTGAGCATCCGGTCAGAGGCACACTGCGCCCGGGAAGGGCTTAAGCCGTCAGTCTGGCCGTGGCCAGTCACCGCCCAGCACTGGCCATGACCCCGCCCCTCACCTCCCGGAACCAATCTCAGCCGCCGCGGCCGACCCAGCTGGGTCAGACCATGTTGATGAGGAGGGGTGGAGTGATGTTTACTTCAGGGCCGCGGCCTCAAAACCCGTGTCCGCTCGGGCTCCAGTGCGACAGGAGAATTGAGAGCGCCGAGTCCGCATGGGCGCGGCGTCCCCTCAGTGTCGGCAGAAGCAAAATGGATCATTTTCAAATGGATTCTCCCGCACCACCCCCCCCCGCCCGCGCAACTTACTTCCTGGAGAGGACGATCCTACCTCCGAGCGCCTGGGTGGTACGTCCCAGGACACAGCTGTTGCCTCTCGCGCGCCCCTTGGTGGTGCGATCGTGGACTAGCTTGTCCTTAGAGATAAGCCGTGGACCTTTTACCAGGCCGGTCCGTAAAGGGTGGGAGGGCAAAGTCAGCATAAAAATACAAATCCCAAGTTCGCTGCAGTCTTGGATTCTGGAAAAGGTCTCCTAAGCTGAAATTCACCTCCCTGCAGTGGCCAGTATGATAACAGGGAGTGTTTGTTGCGAGCGTTTGCTGTGGGTTGAGCGAAGTGCTGTCTTGTGTCTCCCTGGGTAATGCAGAGCCGGTCTAGTGGGGATACCCAGCCACACGCCCCAAGGGCTCCCGACTGGGGTCAGAAGGACTGGTGTGGGGCAGGTCTCAGTCCTTGACCGTCAGGAGGAGTAGGTGAGAGAGACGGCAGGATCATTGGTCATGTTAGGGAAGGGGCCATCTCCCAGGGGCCCCAAGGACACTGAGGAGGTGAGATGAAGACCACGGGCTTTGTCACAACCCTGTCACCCCTGAACATGTTCCCTAGGGGGATGCTCGGCCTGTCAAGCTATGCCTCTCGCCACAACTCCGCACTTACTTATTCACGCTTTCATGCATGTGTTTCCCAGAGAAGACTTTCAGGCTTCATAGAGAACAGAAAACATTTATTTGAGCAAAAAGAATTGCCACCCGGAAGACTGCAGATCCAGGTTAGCAACCCACACTGTTCCCCGGAGAGAAAAAAAAAGAAAGGCAGGGTTTAGAAAGGCAATAAGCAAAAAGTGTAATTCTCTTACACAAATGAAGGATTGCCGGCTAGGTTAGCGGGGATCGGTCAGCTTCAACATGCAAACGAGGAAGGCAGACACAACGGGAGAGGGAGGTCAAGTTCATACGTATCCACACGGCAGTGGTTGCTCCAGATTCCTTCAGGACTCAGCCTTGAGCTGCGTTTAGCATCAGGGTGACAACTCGATGGCAGCCCTGAGAACTGAGGCTCAGGAGGTACATAGGCCCCACTTCCCCGACAGCCTCCGACTCCATTTTAAAGGAGTCTCTTAGCCGTGCCGGTTCCCTGTTTCCCTGTTATTCCATTATCGCGTTCGGTCTCACCAGATGATTTGTCAGCCGCTAGAAAACGAGTTGGGAACACGACCGTGGGAATGGGGGTGGGGGGAAAGGTGCCCTCATGGCGCTTACACTCTATTAGGATCATACGGCCCCAAAACGTAAGGCATTTGTCAGGTGTTGGACATTGCTGTGATTGAAATTAAATTGGAACAATGACATAACGTGAGGAGCATTCCTAGAAACAGTGGTAGAGGAAAGTCTAAGGTGGTGATATTTGAGCTGAAACCTAGAAGAGATGAACACGTGGGAGAAAATCGTCCCAGAAAGAGGTAAGGGTCAGTGGAAACGTGCCAGAGTGGAACGCAGGCTAGCGCGTACGGGGAGCAGTGTGGCGGGTGGCGTGGCTGGCAAAGCATGATAACAGGAGTGGTAGGATAAGAGGTAGTCGGAGAAGAAGCGGGGACCAGGACCCGTAGGGCCTTCTGGGCCATTAGGGGTGGGGTAGGGGCCTTTGCCTTACTCTGAGTTAGCCATCTGAGGGTGTTTAGCAGAGAAGGCCCGTGCCTCTCTAGGAGGCCAGAGCCCGGGTCGCCCAATGTAAGCGGAGTTGCTCCCATTTTGCCCCAAGGAAGAACCCCTTCCCCATCCCCTCCGCAACAGAACGTGACTTCCCCGGACAATCCTGTGCACTCAGGGGGGAACTCCCGCAACTGCTCCCCACACGTATACACATGAAAGGATGATACCCTCAGGAGAGGTGAAGCCAGGGCCCTCACGGCACAAGCGAGGGCATACCAAGGCTGGCGTGGGAGAGGGACCGAGTAACGGGCACAGAGAAGACAGAGAGAAAGAAAGAGAGGGCGTTAGAGAGTCAGGCACAGAGCGACTTTTCTGGCAGAACAGGGTCCCCCCCTCGATTCGCTCCTACCTCTGGGCCCCCAGCCCTGCTACTGGGTGAGGTGCCTGTCGCTGCACGGGAAGGACACCTCTCCCCAGCGAGTGTGTCTAGGAGACGACTCGGATGCCTGGGGCCTGGGCCTCAGCTACACTGTCTTGACACACATCAGGACCCTCTGCCCATTTGGACAAGGACATGTTCCGGTTATAACGAAGATCGTGCTGCACACAGGGGCCCGCGCACCTCCTCAGGCCCTTGACTGCCCTCCTGCTGATCTCAGTGCCAAAACAATGCGTTAAAGGGGGAACAGGAGGCAGGGATCTCTGCATTTGCAGTGGCGCCTTGGGCATGCTCATGAATCTGAGGTATTTCCCCACCCGCGTGGATGCTCACTACTTTACCTTCCACCACCAACTCCATAGGTAGTGTGAGGATGACATTCTGTACATCGAGACCCAAGCCTGTCCTGTGAGTGAGAGACCAGTGACATCTTGGCAATGCGTGAGGTGCAAGGTCCTGGGGTCCTTGGGCAAAGCACGCCCCTCCCCCTCCCTTGTCACCACCCCCCCCAACCTGGCCTGGGCTGTGCTGAGGCTTCCCCTGCCTCCTCCGAGGGGCCCAAGTGGTTTCCAGTTCCTTCCTCCTCAGGAGCTGAGGTCTTCCATCCTCACCGAGCTCCAGGCGTCTCATCTACGAATGGTGACCTCCTCTCAGGGATTCAGGAAGATTTCCTGAGTTAATATGTACACATAAGGTTGTCACCGTGCCCCATACAAAGGTGGGGCTGATGTCATCAGATACCGTTCTTATCAGTATTCTGAGTTTGGGCTCCTTGGAGCTGTGCGGGACTGAGGACTTGTCCTCCCTGAGGATGGGGATGCTAAGATTTCATCTCCGAGGCACCAAGGCATTGATGGGAGAAATCCCCGGAGAGGTGAAACAGCACACCTAGTGAGAGCACTGAGAGGAAGCAGGTCCAACCCGCTTCCTCTCAGGAACATCCTGGAATACACCAACGGTTCAGAGACCCGACCCTCTAGACAAAAAGGGCTCCTCCATAGAGTTGAGAGACTTGCGCCCTGGGACACATACCCACAAACGTTTCAGAAACCTTCCCCGTAGACGTCACCCGCAACTACCGATCATAGCCCAGGACAAGGACCCAACCAGCTAAGAGGACTCCAGAACTACTTTCAGGTCAGAGCTCCTCTTCGCTCAGAGGCCTCACACACCTCCCCACGGGGCCTACAGGCCGCACCCTGGGACACAGGGCTATGAATTTTCAGCTCTGGGCTGCTGGGTGGGCAGTGACGGAGAGTCTCTCTTGCATCTACTCTGTGTGAGAGGGGCCTGGGGTATTGCAGTCTCCTCAGTCTGCAATAAACGCTGTGTCTGTGGGAGGAAGGCAGGTTCACTCCAGTGATGGGGACGGGGCGGGGGGTGGGAGGGGGGGCGATGCCACCGAGTTTGAGAGTCCCTTAGAGAGACCTCTCTTGTAGGGTCCGGGAATGGCCATGTTTTGAACAACCACGCCGATGTCGATTTTTGCATCCCACCCCACGGGCACTGAGGATAAACCCCAGATCCATAGGAGTCGGGCCCTGGAACCTGTCACCTCTGCCATCTCTCAGCACACACTGTCTGGTCCTGGACTCTGAAGAGCCGAAAGAGCTCTGCCATCACAGCGCTTATGGCAACACCCATGAAATCGCTGTGAACATCCGCATCCATTCCGCAAACCCCCTCTCCTGCTGGATGCTGCCACTCTCCCTCTCCCCAAATCTACCCACTTAGCCCCCTGGGCGCCAGACCACCCCTTTCATCCCAGGGGCCCATGAGACCCTCCCCCAGCTCTACTCACCACAGTGCACTTACACCCTGTTAGTCCCACTGGCTGCCTCTCCCCCAGCCCTCAGCCTGGCCTGAGCAGATCCCCTCATGTCGGTCCCCCCCCCCAGCCCCACCCCCGCTCCCTGTAAGCCCGGAATATTGTGCGGGGCGGTCCTTTGCTCCTGCCTCCACACAGGGTTGTCTCATAAGATCCCTGTGCGGTGAGAACTGAGAATTTCCAGCATAGAGGTATAGCTTCAAAACCCAACGGGGAGTCCGTGGTGGTGCCCCCCGCCCCCCGCACTGGGGGAAGGGCTTTTCTGAGAGGTGGATCAGACGTCAGACTACAGTCAGGAGGTGGAAAGACACAGTGCAGGGCTGTTTCTGTGAGCACAGGGAAGGGACCCCTGGAGTAACAGGGGAGCTCGAACAGGAGGAGTGCCCCAGCTGCCTCTCCCATCGCCTTTTATTTATTTATTTGTTTGTTTGTTTGTTTGCTTTTATTATTTTCGTCTGGCCAGGTTGTGCTCTGCCCTAGCTGGACCACCCGAGCTGGTTACGTGCCTTTGCTGGGGCCGGGGTCCTCATCGATGACGGGGTCTTCGTCCAGGAGCACAGTAAGGATGAAGTGAGATGTCATGGAAAAAGTGTCTGGGACACTGCCCATCGGAACAAGGATTCCCGAAAACTCAGAAGCCCGTGCAGCGAGTGCCAGGTGACTCCTAGCTGGCCGATGGCACTAAGCTCACCACTCGCTGGAATTGTCCTCGGCCCGGTGACGGAAAAGCAGACCCCACTGCGGAGACTGGGATCCCTGGTCCCCCACTGCCCAGTGACGTGCCCCGCCCACCGACCACAGCAGCTGCTGGTGTGTGCATAGGGACCTGGCCCTGGGGATGCCTCCACGGTCCCTGCCAGAGCCGCAGCTGTGTTCCCGTGGGTCCGATGCCCGGCGGGCCTGGTCTCCTCCGCTTCCTCATCCCACAAGCTAGCCATTTCTCCTCCGTGAGCGCCGAGTTTATTCAAAACTGAGGCCATGGGCACAGCCGAAATGGGACCAAAGCATTCCTGGGAAAGCCTGAGAAAGGGTGTCGCCCAAGGCTCAGACTTGGGTCTGGGGCACCAGGACTGTGTCATACCTACTGCTGTCAAAGTCTGGTGCTCATCAGATTTACTGCGTACACGCCGGTCTGGGTCGTAGGTGACGATTACATTTGGCTATAAAGGTATGCAACCTAGCTCAGGGAAGTGGCCAACAGATTGACAGTACACACCCTAGGATGGGAGTCATTCTTCTTCCTGTTATGATGAAAGAACGCGAGAAAGGGAGCTGCTGTCACAAGTACACAACTCAGGTTTTCGTCACCCCACACACGACCGTCCGTGTAGCACAGATCGGAATGACCCAAGCAGGTTAACCTAGCCATGATTTTGACCTTGCTCTGTCCTAGTAGGAGACAAACGTCAGCAGAGAAACAGGAGGAGCGGGTTGCATTCCGAGTGAGAGCATCGGGGCAGGTATCTTGCAGTGGAGACTGGCACCTCACAAAGGCTGAAGCGGTGGGGCCCTGCAGCTTCCCCTTCTGTAGCTGCCCTGGAAGTAGGGTCCAATACTAAAGAGAGGGATGCAGTCCAGAAAGAGCCGGACACGGGAAAGACTAGTCTACGTCCTCCCAACCTTGCAAAGACTTCCGTTCCGGAGACGAGAAGGAGAGCTTTAACATACCAATTCCTTGTCATGAACTTAGGATACCCTAGGAACCAACGTCCAAGCAAGAGGGTACGTGAAAGAAAAGTTTAGGCTAACGCCCCTCGTGAGATCCTACGCAGACAATCGAAACAAAGTGTTAGGACGTCGATAATTCAGAAGGATGCTACGTCGTGACCAATTTCCCCCTCTGACCCCTGGCCAAGAAGGCGACGTTTGTTTCGATATACAAACTCACCTATGTCATTCACCACCTGAACACATTAATGGAGGAACACCACCCTGTGATCCTCTGAATAAATGCACAAGCGTGTGAAGTCCACATACATCCAAGATATAGAATTTTCATCAACTAGGATTTTTAAGGGACTTCCCGTTACTTCACAGCAAACATGGTGACATGGTGACAATTTTCCGTTTCCTATCAGGAATAAGACAAGGATGGTCCCCTCTTACCAGTTCTCTGAACACGGTACCGGGCGGTTCTCTCCAATGGTGTAAACAGGGAAAAGGAAAAGGGGGCATAATGTTGAAAAGGGCCAAAGGGGGGGGGGGCAGCAGCAGCAGCAGCAGCAGCAGCAGCAGCTGTTACTATTCGAAAAGGATGGGATTGCGTTTTGACAATGAAAAAGGATCTAGCCATCACGTTTTGGAATTAATACGCAGATTTAGAAAGTTTACTGGAGAGAATATCAATGGACAGACACATCTGGATATACCAGCTCGATCCGCGTAGACAATGTCCAAAAGTGAGATGCTTTTCAACAGGATCAAACACTTGTGCATAAATGTAACAAAGGATTGGCAAGACTCTTTGTCGAAAGCCATAAAACTTTATTGAGAGAATCTTAACGGGCAAATATCCCACACGACAGTCTGCATGGGTTCGAGTTCGACTCCTCTTCCTTTAGTCCTGTGGTTGCCCTTCCCTTGCGGGATAAACACACCAGGGTGGTAAAACGGCTTAGCAGCATGTGGTTTGGATGCCATTAAAGGGATACAAAGGACACTACACTTTGGGTTTTATGAGACAGACTTCCAGGCATATATTTTACCAACATTTTTCTTAAACACACCACTCTTTCTCTTGCTACAAGGAAACAAAAAGAGTGCGCCGCGCGTGCAAAACACATGAAATGAACTCACCCTGGTAAAAGGAAGCGTGAAATAAAAGCAAATATGCTTTCACTAAAAGTGTATGCTTTCACTAAAAATCCAAGCAACACCCCCAAACGCCTAAGGAACAAAAGAAATTTAAAACACAGTATCATTGAAATGCTTTGACTTGAAATAATCTTCTGAACAGAAGAGAGCTAAAACAGAAAAGTGGCATTTGGTACTGCTGCCCTGAAGTAAATAGAAGGGCCACTGCGACATTTGTTATTTCCCCCTATGGGGCAGAAATGCAAAAATGTTCCCTGGGGCTACTGAAGTCTTTAAGTGAAAGTCTAAGTAAGGTATCCATCCAGGTGATTCCACCTCGGCTTTGGTCCCAGTGTAATCACGACAATGCCTTTCACACGCTCGGAAGTGTTACAGTTTGCACAATAAATACTACGGCCACTACTTTTCAGTCATCGCCCTCATTTCTGATACTCAGATGCGAAGCACATATATGACACGCCTTCCAGCTTGGGAAAAATCGAAAAAAACAAAAATAAAAGAATAGAAGAAATAATGGAGGGCGGGCGGGAGAAGAGAAAGAAAGACGACAGCACATAAAGAAGTCAAACATTTGGTTCCTGAACTAAGTGCTTTTGAAAGTATTTTTGAGGAATAATTGATCAATTTAATTACATATACTTAAAGCATAAAACACGGTGATCCGATGTCTGTATATTCAGAAATGATTCCCCGAGACACATCAGTGATTAACAGCTCCATCAGCACACACTCACGGTTAATATTTTGGGGGTGAAATGCTTCAGATCTACTCTCATCAACTCTCAAGTACACATTGCCATGACATTAACGAATACGACGAGCTTCAGAGCTTTCTTTCTGCGCTACCCACAGAAGGGTCCCTCCATAGGCCTCGTTCTTGGTTTCCAGGTAATTGAAAGGGAAACCGTCACCATGACCGGAGCCCATAACGTCCACTTAGGTGGCACCAACCTTGACTTCCAAGTGGAACTGTACAGCTACGAAAGGAAAAGTGAAGGCATCTACATCATAACTTGGAAGACAACCCGAACGAGCTGGGATGCTTTCTACCTTGAAATAAAGCCTCACACACCCCCACGCCGCTCAGCGACAACCTGGGACCCAGAAACACAAACTGCGCAGAGACTTCATACCCTGGGTGGGGACACCGACTCGGAGATCTCACACCCACGGACACACCGCCCAAAGCTCAGAAAAGGCACAGCCGGGTCCACAGGCACACAAACCCGAAGAGACCTTAGATCAGGCGCACAAAATCCACTCACACAAAATATCCCACGCACGCGCAAGGCCCCCAAAGACTCACAGACGTCGAGGTACACAAACAGCAGCTGTGATGCCACACCTAGCGACACACATCCCCAAGTGGCCTGACACGTTACTTCTTAGGCAGGGACACCAAACCAGCTGAGACCCGTCCCTGAACCTTAACTGCATGCATCTGTCGGATGGACGGTGCCGTGCCCAACGCGCCCCGCTCGGCTGGTGGCTGGTGACTGAGTTCGGGCTGAACGAGACCGAAGGCGCGCACGTGAAGACAGCGCCGTCACCCGCGCATCCAGCGTCGACCCTGGCTACCAGCCAGCGATCGCGCTGAACCTCGCCACCCGCCACCGGCCACCCGCCCGGGCGGCACCCTCAGCCCCATCGGGACAGTCAGTCGGTGCGCAGCCCAACTCGCAGAACGATTTGACGCTATGAAAACACGCGCGCGCACACGCACGCACGCACACACGCCGGCAATCGTCGCGCCGTCCCACACACACGGCCAATAGGGCTGGACCGGCGTAGAGCGAGGCCACCATTGAGCATCCGGTCAGAGGCACACTGCGCCCGGGAAGGGCTTAAGCCGTCAGTCTGGCCGTGGCCAGTCACCGCCCAGCACTGGCCATGACCCGCCCCTCACCTCCCGGAACCAATCTCAGCCGCCGCGGCCGACCCAGCTGGGTCAGACCATGTTGATGAGGAGGGGTGGAGTGATGTTTACTTCAGGGCCGCGGCCTCAAAACCCGTGTCCGCTCGGGCTCCAGTGCGACAGGAGAATTGAGAGCGCCGAGTCCGCATGGGCGCGGCGTCCCCTCAGTGTCGGCAGAAGCAAAATGGATCATTTTCAAATGGATTCTCCCGCACCACCCCCCCCCCGCCCGCGCAACTTACTTCCTGGAGAGGACGATCCTACCTCCGAGCGCCTGGGTGGTACGTCCCAGGACACAGCTGTTGCCTCTCGCGCGCCCCTTGGTGGTGCGATCGTGGACTAGCTTGTCCTTAGAGATAAGCCGTGGACCTTTTACCAGGCCGGTCCGTAAAGGGTGGGAGGGCAAAGTCAGCATAAAAATACAAATCCCAAGTTCGCTGCAGTCTTGGATTCTGGAAAAGGTCTCCTAAGCTGAAATTCACCTCCCTGCAGTGGCCAGTATGATAACAGGGAGTGTTTGTTGCGAGCGTTTGCTGTGGGTTGAGCGAAGTGCTGTCTTGTGTCTCCCTGGGTAATGCAGAGCCGGTCTAGTGGGGATACCCAGCCACACGCCCCAAGGGCTCCCGACTGGGGTCAGAAGGACTGGTGTGGGGCAGGTCTCAGTCCTTGACCGTCAGGAGGAGTAGGTGAGAGAGACGGCAGGATCATTGGTCATGTTAGGGAAGGGGCCATCTCCCAGGGGCCCCAAGGACACTGAGGAGGTGAGATGAAGACCACGGGCTTTGTCACAACCCTGTCACCCCTGAACATGTTCCCTAGGGGGATGCTCGGCCTGTCAAGCTATGCCTCTCGCCACAACTCCGCACTTACTTATTCACGCTTTCATGCATGTGTTTCCCAGAGAAGACTTTCAGGCTTCATAGAGAACAGAAAACATTTATTTGAGCAAAAAGAATTGCCACCCGGAAGACTGCAGATCCAGGTTAGCAACCCACACTGTTCCCCGGAGAGAAAAAAAAAGAAAGGCAGTTTAGAAAGGCAATAAGCAAAAAGTGTAATTCTTACACAAATGAAGGATTGCCGGTTAGCGGGGATCGGTCAGCTTCAACATGCAAACGAGGAAGGCAGACACAACGGGAGAGGGAGGTCAAGTTCATACGTATCCACACGGCAGTGGTTGCTCCAGATTCCTTCAGGACTCAGCCTTGAGCTGCGTTTAGCATCAGGGTGACAACTCGATGGCAGCCCTGAGAACTGAGGCTCAGGAGGTACATAGGCCCCACTTCCCCGACAGCCTCCGACTCCATTTTAAAGGAGTCTCTTAGCCGTGCCGGTTCCCTGTTTCCCTGTTATTCCATTATCGCGTTCGGTCTCACCAGATGATTTGTCAGCCGCTAGAAAACGAGTTGGGAACACGACCGTGGGAATGGGGGGGGGTGGGGAGGAAAGGTGCCCTCATGGCGCTTACACTCTATTAGGATCATACGGCCCCAAAACGTAAGGCATTTGTCAGGTGTTGGACATTGCTGTGATTGAAATTAAATTGGAACAATGACATAACGTGAGGAGCATTCCTAGAAACAGTGGTAGAGGAAAGTCTAAGGTGGTGATATTTGAGCTGAAACCTAGAAGAGATGAACACGTGGGAGAAAATCGTCCCAGAAAGAGGTAAGGGTCAGTGGAAACGTGCCAGAGTGGAACGCAGGCTAGCGCGTACGGGAGCAGTGTGGGTGGTGGCGTGGCTGGCAAAGCATGATAACAGGAGTGGTAGGAAAGAGGTAGTCGGAGAAGAAGCGGGGACCAGGAGGGCCTTCTGGGCCTTACTCTTTAGCCATCTGGGTGTTTAGCAGAGAAGGCCCGTGCCTCTCTAGGAGGCCAGAGCCCGGGTCGCCCAATGTAAGCGGAGTTGCTCCCATTTTGCCCCAAGGAAGAACCCCTTCCCCATCCCCTCCGCAACAGAACGTGACTTCCCCGGACAATCCTGTGCACTCAGGGGGGAACTCCCGCAACTGCTCCCCACACGTATACACATGAAAGGATGATACCCTCAGGAGAGGTGAAGCCAGGGCCCTCACGGCACAAGCGAGGGCATACCAAGGCTGGCGTGGGAGAGGGACCGAGTAACGGGCACAGAGAAGACAGAGAGAAAGAAAGAGAGGGCGTTAGAGAGTCAGGCACAGAGCGACTTTTCTGGCAGAACAGGGTCCCCCCCTCGATTCGCTCCTACCTCTGGGCCCCCAGCCCTGCTACTGGGTGAGGTGCCTGTCGCTGCACGGGAAGGACACCTCTCCCCAGCGAGTGTGTCTAGGAGACGACTCGGATGCCTGGGGCCTGGGCCTCAGCTACACTGTCTTGACACACATCAGGACCCTCTGCCCATTTGGACAAGGACATGTTCCGGTTATAACGAAGATCGTGCTGCACACAGGGGCCCGCGCACCTCCTCAGGCCCTTGACTGCCCTCCTGCTGATCTCAGTGCCAAAACAATGCGTTAAAGGGGGAACAGGAGGCAGGGATCTCTGCATTTGCAGTGGCGCCTTGGGCATGCTCATGAATCTGAGGTATTTCCCCACCCGCGTGGATGCTCACTACTTTACCTTCCACCACCAACTCCATAGGTAGTGTGAGGATGACATTCTGTACATCGAGACCCAAGCCTGTCCTGTGAGTGAGAGACCAGTGACATCTTGGCAATGCGTGAGGTGCAAGGTCCTGGGGTCCTTGGGCAAAGCACGCCCCTCCCCCTCCCTTGTCACCACCCCCCCAACCTGGCCTGGGCTGTGCTGAGGCTTCCCCTGCCTCCTCCGAGGGGCCCAAGTGGTTTCCAGTTCCTTCCTCCTCAGGAGCTGAGGTCTTCCATCCTCACCGAGCTCCAGGCGTCTCATCTACGAATGGTGACCTCCTCTCAGGGATTCAGGAAGATTTCCTGAGTTAATATGTACACATAAGGTTGTCACCGTGCCCCATACAAAGGTGGGGCTGATGTCATCAGATACCGTTCTTATCAGTATTCTGAGTTTGGGCTCCTTGGAGCTGTGCGGGACTGAGGACTTGTCCTCCCTGAGGATGGGGATGCTAAGATTTCATCTCCGAGGCACCAAGGCATTGATGGGAGAAATCCCCGGAGAGGTGAAACAGCACACCTAGTGAGAGCACTGAGAGGAAGCAGGTCCAACCCGCTTCCTCTCAGGAACATCCTGGAATACACCAACGGTTCAGAGACCCGACCCTCTAGACAAAAAGGGCTCCTCCATAGAGTTGAGAGACTTTGCGCCCTGGGACACATACCCACAAACGTTTCAGAAACCTTCCCCGTAGACGTCACCCGCAACTACCGATCATAGCCCAGGACAAGGACCCAACCAGCTAAGAGGACTCCAGAACTACTTTCAGGTCAGAGCTCCTCTTCGCTCAGAGGCCTCACACACCTCCCCACGGGGCCTACAGGCCGCACCCTGGGACACAGGGCTATGAATTTTCAGCTCTGGGCTGCTGGGTGGGCAGTGACGGAGAGTCTCTCTTGCATCTACTCTGTGTGAGAGGGGCCTGGGGTATTGCAGTCTCCTCAGTCTGCAATAAACGCTGTGTCTGTGGGAGGAAGGCAGGTTCACTCCAGTGATGGGGACGGGCGGGGGGTGGGAGGGGGGGCGATGCCACCGAGTTTGAGAGTCCCTTAGAGAGACCTCTCTTGTAGGGTCCGGGGAATGGCCATGTTTTGAACAACCACGCCGATGTCGATTTTTGCATCCCACCCCACGGGCACTGAGGATAAACCCCAGATCCATAGGAGTCGGGCCCTGGAACCTGTCACCTCTGCCATCTCTCAGCACACACTGTCTGGTCCTGGACTCTGAAGAGCCGAAAGAGCTCTGCCATCACAGCGCTTATGGCAACACCCATGAAATCGCTGTGAACATCCGCATCCATTCCGCAAACCCCCTCTCCTGCTGGATGCTGCCACTCTCCCTCTCCCCAAATCTACCCACTTAGCCCCCTGGGCGCCAGACCACCCCTTTCATCCCAGGGGCCCATGAGACCCCCTCCCCCAGCTCTACTCACCACAGTGCACTTACACCCTGTTAGTCCCACTGGCTGCCTCTCCCCCAGCCCTCAGCCTGGCCTGAGCAGATCCCCTCATGTCGGTCCCCCCACCCCCAGCCCCACCCCCGCTCCCTGTAAGCCCGGAATATTGTGCGGGGCGGTCCTTTGCTCCTGCCTCCACACAGGGTTGTCTCATAAGATCCCTGTGCGGTGAGAACTGAGAATTTCCAGCATAGAGGTATAGCTTCAAAACCCAACGGGGAGTCCGTGGTGGTGCCCCCCGCCCCCCGCACTGGGGGGAAGGGCTTTTCTGAGAGGTGGATCAGACGTCAGACTACAGTCAGGAGGTGGAAAGACACAGTGCAGGGCTGTTTCTGTGAGCACAGGGAAGGGACCCCTGGAGTAACAGGGGAGCTCGAACAGGAGGAGTGCCCCAGCTGCCTCTCCCATCGCCTTTTATTTATTTATTTGTTTGTTTGTTTGTTTGCTTTTATTATTTTCGTCTGGCCAGGTTGTGCTCTGCCCTAGCTGGACCACCCGAGCTGGTTACGTGCCTTTGCTGGGGCCGGGGGTCCTCATCGATGACGGGGTCTTCGTCCAGGAGCACAGTAAGGATGAAGTGAGATGTCATGGAAAAAGTGTCTGGGACACTGCCCATCGGAACAAGGATTCCCGAAAACTCAGAAGCCCGTGCAGCGAGTGCCAGGTGACTCCTAGCTGGCCGATGGCACTAAGCTCACCACTCGCTGGGAATTGTCCTCGGCCCGGTGACGGAAAAGCAGACCCCACTGCGGAGACTGGGATCCCTGGTCCCCCACTGCCCAGTGACGTGCCCCGCCCACCGACCACAGCAGCTGCTGGTGTGTGCATAGGGACCTGGCCCTGGGGATGCCTCCACGGTCCCTGCCAGAGCCGCAGCTGTGTTCCCGTGGGTCCGATGCCCGGCGGGCCTGGTCTCCTCCGCTTCCTCATCCCACAAGCTAGCCATTTCTCCTCCGTGAGCGCCGAGTTTATTCAAAACTGAGGCCATGGGCACAGCCGAAATGGGACCAAAGCATTCCTGGGAAAGCCTGAGAAAGGGTGTCGCCCAAGGCTCAGACTTGGGTCTGGGGCACCAGGACTGTGTCATACCTACTGCTGTCAAAGTCTGGTGCTCATCAGATTTAACTGCGTACACGCCGGTCTGGGTCGTAGGTGACGATTACATTTGGCTATAAAGGTATGCAACCTAGCTCAGGGAAGTGGCCAACAGATTGACAGTACACACCCTAGGATGGGAGTCATTCTTCTTCCTGTTATGATGAAAGAACGCGAGAAAGGGAGCTGCTGTCACAAGTACACAACTCAGGTTTTCGTCACCCCACACACGACCGTCCGTGTAGCACAGATCGGAATGACCCAAGCAGGTTAACCTAGCCATGATTTTGACCTTGCTCTGTCCTAGTAGGAGACAAACGTCAGCAGAGAAACAGGAGGAGCGGGTTGCATTCCGAGTGAGAGCATCGGGGCAGGTATCTTGCAGTGGAGACTGGCACCTCACAAAGGCTGAAGCGGTGGGGCCCTGCAGCTTCCCCTTCTGTAGCTGCCCTGGAAGTAGGGTCCAATACTAAAGAGAGGGATGCAGTCCAGAAAGAGCCGGACACGGGAAAGACTAGTCTACGTCCTCCCAACCTTGCAAAGACTTCCGTTCCGGAGACGAGAAGGAGAGCTTTTAACATACCAATTCCTTGTCATGAACTTAGGATACCCTAGGAACCAACGTCCAAGCAAGAGGGTACGTGAAAGAAAAGTTTAGGCTAACGCCCCTCGTGAGATCCTACGCAGACAATCGAAACAAATTGTTAGGACGTCGATAATTCAGAAGGATGCTACGTCGTGACCAATTTCCCCCTCTGACCCCTGGCCAAGAAGGCGACGTTTGTTTCGATATACAAACTCACCTATGTCATTCACCACCTGAACACATTAATGGAGGAACACCACCCTGTGATCCTCTGAATAAATGCACAAGCGTGTGAAGTCCACATACATCCAAGATATAGAATTTTCATCAACTAGGATTTTTAAGGGACTTCCCGTTACTTCACAGCAAACATGGTGACATGGTGACAATTTTCCGTTTCCTATCAGGAATAAGACAAGGATGGTCCCCTCTTACCAGTTCTCTGAACACGGTACCGGGCGGTTCTCTCCAATGGTGTAAACAGGGAAAAGGAAAAGGGGGCATAATGTTGAAAAGGGCCAAAGGGGGGGGCAGCAGCAGCAGCAGCAGCAGCAGCAGCAGCAGCAGCTGTTACTATTCGAAAAGGATGGGATTGCGTTTTGACAATGAAAAAGGATCTAGCCATCACGTTTTGGAATTAATACGCAGATTTAGAAAGTTTACTGGAGAGAATATCAATGGACAGACACATCTGGATATACCAGCTCGATCCGCGTAGACAATGTCCAAAAGTGAGATGCTTTTCAACAGGATCAAACACTTGTGCATAAATGTAACAAAGGATTGGCAAGACTCTTTGTCGAAAGCCATAAAACTTTATTGAGAGAATCTTAACGGGCAAATATCCCACACGACAGTCTGCATGGGTTCGAGTTCGACTCCTCTTCCTTTAGTCCTGTGGTTGCCCTTCCCTTGCGGGATAAACACACCAGGGTGGTAAAACGGCTTAGCAGCATGTGGTTTGGATGCCATTAAAGGGATACAAAGGACACTACACTTTGGGTTTTATGAGACAGACTTCCAGGCATATATTTTACCAACATTTTTCTTAAACACACCACTCTTTCTCTTGCTACAAGGAAACAAAAAGAGTGCGCCCGCGCGTGCAAAACACATGAAATGAACTCACCCTGGTAAAAGGAAGCGTGAAATAAAAGCAAATATGCTTTCACTAAAAGTGTATGCTTTCACTAAAAATCCAAGCAACACCCCCAAACGCCTAAGGAACAAAAGAAATTTAAAACACAGTATCATTGAAATGCTTTGACTTGAAATAATCTTCTGAACAGAAGAGAGCTAAAACAGAAAAGTGGCATTTGGTACTGCTGCCCTGAAGTAAATAGAAGGGCCACTGCGACATTTGTTATTTCCCCCTATGGGGCAGAAATGCAAAAATGTTCCCTGGGGCTACTGAAGTCTTTAAGTGAAAGTCTAAGTAAGGTATCCATCCAGGTGATTCCACCTCGGCTTTGGTCCCAGTGTAATCACGACAATGCCTTTCACACGCTCGGAAGTGTTACAGTTTGCACAATAAATACTACGGCCACTACTTTTCAGTCATCGCCCTCATTTCTGATACTCAGATGCGAAGCACATATATGACACGCCTTCCAGCTTGGGAAAAATCGAAAAAAACAAAAATAAAAGAATAGAAGAAATAATGGAGGGCGGGCGGGAGAAGAGAAAGAAAGACGACAGCACATAAAGAAGTCAAACATTTGGTTCCTGAACTAAGTGCTTTTGAAAGTATTTTTGAGGAATAATTGATCAATTTAATTACATATACTTAAAGCATAAAACACGGTGATCCGATGTCTGTATATTCAGAAATGATTCCCCGAGACACATCAGTGATTAACAGCTCCATCAGCACACACTCACGGTTAATATTTTGGGGGGTGAAATGCTTCAGATCTACTCTCATCAACTCTCAAGTACACATTGCCATGACATTAACGAATACGACGAGCTTCAGAGAGCTTTCTTTCTGCGCTACCCACAGAAGGGTCCCTCCATAGGGCCTCGTTCTTGGTTTCCAGGTAATTGAAAGGGAAACCGTCACCATGACCGGAGCCCATAACGTCCACTTAGGTGGCACCAACCTTGACTTCCAAGTGGAACTGTACAGCTACGAAAGGAAAAGTGAAGGCATCTACATCATAACTTGGAAGACAACCCGAACGAGCTGGGATGCTTTCTACCTTGAAATAAAGCCTCACACACCCCCACGCCGCTCAGCGACAACCTGGGACCCAGAAACACAAACTGCGCAGAGACTTCATACCCTGGGGTGGGGACACCGACTCGGAGATCTCACACCCACGGACACACCGCCCAAAGCTCAGAAAAGGCACAGCCGGGTCCACAGGCACACAAACCCGAAGAGACCTTAGATCAGGCGCACAAAATCCACTCACACAAAATATCCCACGCACGCGCAAGGCCCCCAAAGACTCACAGACGTCGAGGTACACAAACAGCAGCTGTGATGCCACACCTAGCGACACACATCCCCAAGTGGCCTGACACGTTACTTCTTAGGCAGGGACACCAAACCAGCTGAGACCCGTCCCTGAACCTTAACTGCATGCATCTGTCGGATGGACGGTGCCGTGCCCAACGCGCCCCGCTCGGCTGGTGGCTGGTGACTGAGTTCGGGCTGAACGAGACCGAAGGCGCGCACGTGAAGACAGCGCCGTCACCCGCGCATCCAGCGTCGGACCCTGGCTACCAGCCAGCGATCGCGCTGAACCTCGCCACCCGCCACCGGCCACCCGCCCGGGCGGCACCCTCAGCCCCATCGGGACAGTCAGTCGGTGCGCAGCCCAACTCGCAGAACGATTTGACGCTATGAAAACACGCGCGCGCACACGCACGCACGCACACACGCCGGCAATCGTCGCGCCGTCCCACACACACGGCCAATAGGGCTGGACCGGCGTAGAGCGAGGCCACCATTGAGCATCCGGTCAGAGGCACACTGCGCCCGGGAAGGGCTTAAGCCGTCAGTCTGGCCGTGGCCAGTCACCGCCCAGCACTGGCCATGACCCCGCCCCTCACCTCCCGGAACCAATCTCAGCCGCCGCGGCCGACCCAGCTGGGTCAGACCATGTTGATGAGGAGGGGTGGAGTGATGTTTACTTCAGGGCCGCGGCCTCAAAACCCGTGTCCGCTCGGGCTCCAGTGCGACAGGAGAATTGAGAGCGCCGAGTCCGCATGGGCGCGGCGTCCCCTCAGTGTCGGCAGAAGCAAAATGGATCATTTTCAAATGGATTCTCCCGCACCACCCCCCCCCCGCCCGCGCAACTTACTTCCTGGAGAGGACGATCCTACCTCCGAGCGCCTGGGTGGTACGTCCCAGGACACAGCTGTTGCCTCTCGCGCGCCCCTTGGTGGTGCGATCGTGGACTAGCTTGTCCTTAGAGATAAGCCGTGGACCTTTTACCAGGCCGGTCCGTAAAGGGTGGGAGGGCAAAGTCAGCATAAAAATACAAATCCCAAGTTCGCTGCAGTCTTGGATTCTGGAAAAGGTCTCCTAAGCTGAAATTCACCTCCCTGCAGTGGCCAGTATGATAACAGGGAGTGTTTGTTGCGAGCGTTTGCTGTGGGTTGAGCGAAGTGCTGTCTTGTGTCTCCCTGGGTAATGCAGAGCCGGTCTAGTGGGGATACCCAGCCACACGCCCCAAGGGCTCCCGACTGGGGTCAGAAGGACTGGTGTGGGGCAGGTCTCAGTCCTTGACCGTCAGGAGGAGTAGGTGAGAGAGACGGCAGGATCATTGGTCATGTTAGGGAAGGGGCCATCTCCCAGGGGCCCCAAGGACACTGAGGAGGTGAGATGAAGACCACGGGCTTTGTCACAACCCTGTCACCCCTGAACATGTTCCCTAGGGGGATGCTCGGCCTGTCAAGCTATGCCTCTCGCCACAACTCCGCACTTACTTATTCACGCTTTCATGCATGTGTTTCCCAGAGAAGACTTTCAGGCTTCATAGAGAACAGAAAACATTTATTTGAGCAAAAAGAATTGCCACCCGGAAGACTGCAGATCCAGGTTAGCAACCCACACTGTTCCCCGGAGAGAAAAAAAAAGAAAGGCAGTTTAGAAAGGCAATAAGCAAAAAGTGTAATTCTCTTACACAAATGAAGGATTGCCGGCTAGGTTAGCGGGGATCGGTCAGCTTCAACATGCAAACGAGGAAGGCAGACACAACGGGAGAGGGAGGTCAAGTTCATACGTATCCACACGGCAGTGGTTGCTCCAGATTCCTTCAGGACTCAGCCTTGAGCTGCGTTTAGCATCAGGGTGACAACTCGATGGCAGCCCTGAGAACTGAGGCTCAGGAGGTACATAGGCCCCACTTCCCCGACAGCCTCCGACTCCATTTTAAAGGAGTCTCTTAGCCGTGCCGGTTCCCTGTTTCCCTGTTATTCCATTATCGCGTTCGGTCTCACCAGATGATTTGTCAGCCGCTAGAAAACGAGTTGGGAACACGACCGTGGGAATAGGGGGGGGTGGGGAGGAAAGGTGCCCTCATGGCGCTTACACTCTATTAGGATCATACGGCCCCAAAACGTAAGGCATTTGTCAGGTGTTGGACATTGCTGTGATTGAAATTAAATTGGAACAATGACATAACGTGAGGAGCATTCCTAGAAACAGTGGTAGAGGAAAGTCTAAGGTGGTGATATTTGAGCTGAAACCTAGAAGAGATGAACACGTGGGAGAAAATCGTCCCAGAAAGAGGTAAGGGTCAGTGGAAACGTGCCAGAGTGGAACGCAGGCTAGCGCGTACGGGGAGCAGTGTGGCGGTGGCGTGGCTGGCAAAGCATGATAACAGGAGTGGTAGGATAAGAGGTAGTCGGAGAAGAAGCGGGGACCAGGACCCGTAGGGCCTTCTGGGCCATTAGGGGTGGGGTAGGGGCCTTTGCCTTACTCTGAGTTAGCCATCTGAGGGTGTTTAGCAGAGAAGGCCCGTGCCTCTCTAGGAGGCCAGAGCCCGGGTCGCCCAATGTAAGCGGAGTTGCTCCCATTTTGCCCCAAGGAAGAACCCCTTCCCCATCCCCTCCGCAACAGAACGTGACTTCCCCGGACAATCCTGTGCACTCAGGGGGGAACTCCCGCAACTGCTCCCCACACGTATACACATGAAAGGATGATACCCTCAGGAGAGGTGAAGCCAGGGCCCTCACGGCACAAGCGAGGGCATACCAAGGCTGGCGTGGGAGAGGGACCGAGTAACGGGCACAGAGAAGACAGAGAGAAAGAAAGAGAGGGCGTTAGAGAGTCAGGCACAGAGCGACTATTTCTGGCAGAACAGGGTCCCCCCTCGATTCGCTCCTACCTCTGGGCCCCCAGCCCTGCTACTGGGTGAGGTGCCTGTCGCTGCACGGGAAGGACACCTCTCCCCAGCGAGTGTGTCTAGGAGACGACTCGGATGCCTGGGGCCTGGGCCTCAGCTACACTGTCTTGACACACATCAGGACCCTCTGCCCATTTGGACAAGGACATGTTCCGGTTATAACGAAGATCGTGCTGCACACAGGGGCCCGCGCACCTCCTCAGGCCCTTGACTGCCCTCCTGCTGATCTCAGTGCCAAAACAATGCGTTAAAGGGGGAACAGGAGGCAGGGATCTCTGCATTTGCAGTGGCGCCTTGGGCATGCTCATGAATCTGAGGTATTTCCCCACCCGCGTGGATGCTCACTACTTTACCTTCCACCACCAACTCCATAGGTAGTGTGAGGATGACATTCTGTACATCGAGACCCAAGCCTGTCCTGTGAGTGAGAGACCAGTGACATCTTGGCAATGCGTGAGGTGCAAGGTCCTGGGGTCCTTGGGCAAAGCACGCCCCTCCCCCTCCCTTGTCACCACCCCCCCCAACCTGGCCTGGGCTGTGCTGAGGCTTCCCCTGCCTCCTCCGAGGGGCCCAAGTGGTTTCCAGTTCCTTCCTCCTCAGGAGCTGAGGTCTTCCATCCTCACCGAGCTCCAGGCGTCTCATCTACGAATGGTGACCTCCTCTCAGGGATTCAGGAAGATTTCCTGAGTTAATATGTACACATAAGGTTGTCACCGTGCCCCATACAAAGGTGGGGCTGATGTCATCAGATACCGTTCTTATCAGTATTCTGAGTTTGGGCTCCTTGGAGCTGTGCGGGACTGAGGACTTGTCCTCCCTGAGGATGGGGATGCTAAGATTTCATCTCCGAGGCACCAAGGCATTGATGGGAGAAATCCCCGGAGAGGTGAAACAGCACACCTAGTGAGAGCACTGAGAGGAAGCAGGTCCAACCCGCTTCCTCTCAGGAACATCCTGGAATACACCAACGGTTCAGAGACCCGACCCTCTAGACAAAAAGGGCTCCTCCATAGAGTTGAGAGACTTCGCGCCCTGGGACACATACCCACAAACGTTTCAGAAACCTTCCCCGTAGACGTCACCCGCAACTACCGATCATAGCCCAGGACAAGGACCCAACCAGCTAAGAGGACTCCAGAACTACTTTCAGGTCAGAGCTCCTCTTCGCTCAGAGGCCTCACACACCTCCCCACGGGGCCTACAGGCCGCACCCTGGGACACAGGGCTATGAATTTTCAGCTCTGGGCTGCTGGGTGGGCAGTGACGGAGAGTCTCTCTTGCATCTACTCTGTGTGAGAGGGGCCTGGGGTATTGCAGTCTCCTCAGTCTGCAATAAACGCTGTGTCTGTGGGAGGAAGGCAGGTTCACTCCAGTGATGGGGACGGGGCGGGGGTGGGAGGGGGGGCGATGCCACCGAGTTTGAGAGTCCCTTAGAGAGACCTCTCTTGTAGGGTCCGGGGAATGGCCATGTTTTGAACAACCACGCCGATGTCGATTTTTGCATCCCACCCCACGGGCACTGAGGATAAACCCCAGATCCATAGGAGTCGGGCCCTGGAACCTGTCACCTCTGCCATCTCTCAGCACACACTGTCTGGTCCTGGACTCTGAAGAGCCGAAAGAGCTCTGCCATCACAGCGCTTATGGCAACACCCATGAAATCGCTGTGAACATCCGCATCCATTCCGCAAACCCCCTCTCCTGCTGGATGCTGCCACTCTCCCTCTCCCCAAATCTACCCACTTAGCCCCCTGGGCGCCAGACCACCCCTTTCATCCCAGGGGCCCATGAGACCCCCTCCCCCAGCTCTACTCACCACAGTGCACTTACACCCTGTTAGTCCCACTGGCTGCCTCTCCCCCAGCCCTCAGCCTGGCCTGAGCAGATCCCCTCATGTCGGTCCCCCCACCCCCAGCCCCACCCCCGCTCCCTGTAAGCCCGGAATATTGTGCGGGGCGGTCCTTTGCTCCTGCCTCCACACAGGGTTGTCTCATAAGATCCCTGTGCGGTGAGAACTGAGAATTTCCAGCATAGAGGTATAGCTTCAAAACCCAACGGGGAGTCCGTGGTGGTGCCCCCCGCCCCCCGCACTGGGGGGAAGGGCTTTTCTGAGAGGTGGATCAGACGTCAGACTACAGTCAGGAGGTGGAAAGACACAGTGCAGGGCTGTTTCTGTGAGCACAGGGAAGGGACCCCTGGAGTAACAGGGGAGCTCGAACAGGAGGAGTGCCCCAGCTGCCTCTCCCATCGCCTTTTATTTATTTATTTGTTTGTTTGTTTGTTTGCTTTTATTATTTTCGTCTGGCCAGGTTGTGCTCTGCCCTAGCTGGACCACCCGAGCTGGTTACGTGCCTTTGCTGGGGCCGGGGGTCCTCATCGATGACGGGGTCTTCGTCCAGGAGCACAGTAAGGATGAAGTGAGATGTCATGGAAAAAGTGTCTGGGACACTGCCCATCGGAACAAGGATTCCCGAAAACTCAGAAGCCCGTGCAGCGAGTGCCAGGTGACTCCTAGCTGGCCGATGGCACTAAGCTCACCACTCGCTGGGAATTGTCCTCGGCCCGGTGACGGAAAAGCAGACCCCACTGCGGAGACTGGGATCCCTGGTCCCCCACTGCCCAGTGACGTGCCCCGCCCACCGACCACAGCAGCTGCTGGTGTGTGCATAGGGACCTGGCCCTGGGGATGCCTCCACGGTCCCTGCCAGAGCCGCAGCTGTGTTCCCGTGGGTCCGATGCCCGGCGGGCCTGGTCTCCTCCGCTTCCTCATCCCACAAGCTAGCCATTTCTCCTCCGTGAGCGCCGAGTTTATTCAAAACTGAGGCCATGGGCACAGCCGAAATGGGACCAAAGCATTCCTGGGAAAGCCTGAGAAAGGGTGTCGCCCAAGGCTCAGACTTGGGTCTGGGGCACCAGGACTGTGTCATACCTACTGCTGTCAAAGTCTGGTGCTCATCAGATTTAACTGCGTACACGCCGGTCTGGGTCGTAGGTGACGATTACATTTGGCTATAAAGGTATGCAACCTAGCTCAGGGAAGTGGCCAACAGATTGACAGTACACACCCTAGGATGGGAGTCATTCTTCTTCCTGTTATGATGAAAGAACGCGAGAAAGGGAGCTGCTGTCACAAGTACACAACTCAGGTTTTCGTCACCCCACACACGACCGTCCGTGTAGCACAGATCGGAATGACCCAAGCAGGTTAACCTAGCCATGATTTTGACCTTGCTCTGTCCTAGTAGGAGACAAACGTCAGCAGAGAAACAGGAGGAGCGGGTTGCATTCCGAGTGAGAGCATCGGGGCAGGTATCTTGCAGTGGAGACTGGCACCTCACAAAGGCTGAAGCGGTGGGGCCCTGCAGCTTCCCCTTCTGTAGCTGCCCTGGAAGTAGGGTCCAATACTAAAGAGAGGGATGCAGTCCAGAAAGAGCCGGACACGGGAAAGACTAGTCTACGTCCTCCCAACCTTGCAAAGACTTCCGTTCCGGAGACGAGAAGGAGAGCTTTTAACATACCAATTCCTTGTCATGAACTTAGGATACCCTAGGAACCAACGTCCAAGCAAGAGGGTACGTGAAAGAAAAGTTTAGGCTAACGCCCCTCGTGAGATCCTACGCAGACAATCGAAACAAAGTGTTAGGACGTCGATAATTCAGAAGGATGCTACGCCGTGACCAATTTCCCCCTCTGACCCCTGGCCAAGAAGGCGACGTTTGTTTCGATATACAAACTCACCTATGTCATTCACCACCTGAACACATTAATGGAGGAACACCACCCTGTGATCCTCTGAATAAATGCACAAGCGTGTGAAGTCCACATACATCCAAGATATAGAATTTTCATCAACTAGGATTTTTAAGGGACTTCCCGTTACTTCACAGCAAACATGGTGACATGGTGACAATTTTCCGTTTCCTATCAGGAATAAGACAAGGATGGTCCCCTCTTACCAGTTCTCTGAACACGGTACCGGGCGGTTCTCTCCAATGGTGTAAACAGGGAAAAGGAAAAGGGGGCATAATGTTGAAAAGGGCCAAAGGGGGGGGGGAAGCAGCAGCAGCAGCAGCAGCAGCAGCAGCAGCAGCAGCTGTTACTATTCGAAAAGGATGGGATTGTGCGTTTTGACAATGAAAAAGGATCTAGCCATCACGTTTTGGAATTAATACGCAGATTTAGAAAGTTTACTGGAGAGAATATCAATGGACAGACACATCTGGATATACCAGCTCGATCCGCGTAGACAATGTCCAAAAGTGAGATGCTTTTCAACAGGATCAAACACTTGTGCATAAATGTAACAAAGGATTGGCAAGACTCTTTGTCGAAAGCCATAAAACTTTATTGAGAGAATCTTAACGGGCAAATATCCCACACGACAGTCTGCATGGGTTCGAGTTCGACTCCTCTTCCTTTAGTCCTGTGGTTGCCCTTCCCTTGCGGGATAAACACACCAGGGTGGTAAAACGGCTTAGCAGCATGTGGTTTGGATGCCATTAAAGGGATACAAAGGACACTACACTTTGGGTTTTATGAGACAGACTTCCAGGCATATATTTTACCAACATTTTTCTTAAACACACCACTCTTTCTCTTGCTACAGGAAACAAAAAGAGTGCGCCCGCGCGTGCAAAACACATGAAATGAACTCACCCTGGTAAAAGGAAGCGTGAAATAAAAGCAAATATGCTTTCACTAAAAGTGTATGCTTTCACTAAAAATCCAAGCAACACCCCCAAACGCCTAAGGAACAAAAGAAATTTAAAACACAGTATCATTGAAATGCTTTGACTTGAAATAATCTTCTGAACAGAAGAGAGCTAAAACAGAAAAGTGGCATTTGGTACTGCTGCCCTGAAGTAAATAGAAGGGCCACTGCGACATTTGTTATTTCCCCCTATGGGGCAGAAATGCAAAAATGTTCCCTGGGGCTACTGAAGTCTTTAAGTGAAAGTCTAAGTAAGGTATCCATCCAGGTGATTCCACCTCGGCTTTGGTCCCAGTGTAATCACGACAATGCCTTTCACACGCTCGGAAGTGTTACAGTTTGCACAATAAATACTACGGCCACTACTTTTCAGTCATCGCCCTCATTTCTGATACTCAGATGCGAAGCACATATATGACACGCCTTCCAGCTTGGGAAAAATCGAAAAAAACAAAAATAAAAGAATAGAAGAAATAATGGAGGGCGGGCGGGAGAAGAGAAAGAAAGACGACAGCACATAAAGAAGTCAAACATTTGGTTCCTGAACTAAGTGCTTTTGAAAGTATTTTTGAGGAATAATTGATCAATTTAATTACATATACTTAAAGCATAAAACACGGTGATCCGATGTCTGTATATTCAGAAATGATTCCCCGAGACACATCAGTGATTAACAGCTCCATCAGCACACACTCACGGTTAATATTTTGGGGGGTGAAATGCTTCAGATCTACTCTCATCAACTCTCAAGTACACATTGCCATGACATTAACGAATACGACGAGCTTCAGAGCTTTCTTTCTGCGCTACCCACAGAAGGGTCCCTCCATAGGCCTCGTTCTTGGTTTCCAGGTAATTGAAAGGGAAACCGTCACCATGACCGGAGCCCATAACGTCCACTTAGGTGGCACCAACCTTGACTTCCAAGTGGAACTGTACAGCTACGAAAGGAAAAGTGAAGGCATCTACATCATAACTTGGAAGACAACCCGAACGAGCTGGGATGCTTTCTACCTTGAAATAAAGCCTCACACACCCCCACGCCGCTCAGCGACAACCTGGGACCCAGAAACACAAACTGCGCAGAGACTTCATACCCTGGGGTGGGGACACCGACTCGGAGATCTCACACCCACGGACACACCGCCCAAAGCTCAGAAAAGGCACAGCCGGGTCCACAGGCACACAAACCCGAAGAGACCTTAGATCAGGCGCACAAAATCCACTCACACAAAATATCCCACGCACGCGCAAGGCCCCCAAAGACTCACAGACGTCGAGGTACACAAACAGCAGCTGTGATGCCACACCTAGCGACACACATCCCCAAGTGGCCTGACACGTTACTTCTTAGGCAGGGACACCAAACCAGCTGAGACCCGTCCCTGAACCTTAACTGCATGCATCTGTCGGATGGACGGTGCCGTGCCCAACGCGCCCCGCTCGGCTGGTGGCTGGTGACTGAGTTCGGGCTGAACGAGACCGAAGGCGCGCACGTGAAGACAGCGCCGTCACCCGCGCATCCAGCGTCGACCCTGGCTACCAGCCAGCGATCGCGCTGAACCTCGCCACCCGCCACCGGCCACCCGCCCGGGCGGCACCCTCAGCCCCATCGGGACAGTCAGTCGGTGCGCAGCCCAACTCGCAGAACGATTTGACGCTATGAAAACACGCGCGCGCACACGCACGCACGCACACACGCCGGCAATCGTCGCGCCGTCCCACACACACGGCCAATAGGGCTGGACCGGCGTAGAGCGAGGCCACCATTGAGCATCCGGTCAGAGGCACACTGCGCCCGGGAAGGGCTTAAGCCGTCAGTCTGGCCGTGGCCAGTCACCGCCCAGCACTGGCCATGACCCCGCCCCTCACCTCCCGGAACCAATCTCAGCCGCCGCGGCCGACCCAGCTGGGTCAGACCATGTTGATGAGGAGGGGTGGAGTGATGTTTACTTCAGGGCCGCGGCCTCAAAACCCGTGTCCGCTCGGGCTCCAGTGCGACAGGAGAATTGAGAGCGCCGAGTCCGCATGGGCGCGGCGTCCCCTCAGTGTCGGCAGAAGCAAAATGGATCATTTTCAAATGGATTCTCCCGCACCACCCCCCCCCCGCCCGCGCAACTTACTTCCTGGAGAGGACGATCCTACCTCCGAGCGCCTGGGTGGTACGTCCCAGGACACAGCTGTTGCCTCTCGCGCGCCCCTTGGTGGTGCGATCGTGGACTAGCTTGTCCTTAGAGATAAGCCGTGGACCTTTTACCAGGCCGGTCCGTAAAGGGTGGGAGGGCAAAGTCAGCATAAAAATACAAATCCCAAGTTCGCTGCAGTCTTGGATTCTGGAAAAGGTCTCCTAAGCTGAAATTCACCTCCCTGCAGTGGCCAGTATGATAACAGGGAGTGTTTGTTGCGAGCGTTTGCTGTGGGTTGAGCGAAGTGCTGTCTTGTGTCTCCCTGGGTAATGCAGAGCCGGTCTAGTGGGGATACCCAGCCACACGCCCCAAGGGCTCCCGACTGGGGTCAGAAGGACTGGTGTGGGGCAGGTCTCAGTCCTTGACCGTCAGGAGGAGTAGGTGAGAGAGACGGCAGGATCATTGGTCATGTTAGGGAAGGGGCCATCTCCCAGGGGCCCCAAGGACACTGAGGAGGTGAGATGAAGACCACGGGCTTTGTCACAACCCTGTCACCCCTGAACATGTTCCCTAGGGGGATGCTCGGCCTGTCAAGCTATGCCTCTCGCCACAACTCCGCACTTACTTATTCACGCTTTCATGCATGTGTTTCCCAGAGAAGACTTTCAGGCTTCATAGAGAACAGAAAACATTTATTTGAGCAAAAAGAATTGCCACCCGGAAGACTGCAGATCCAGGTTAGCAACCCACACTGTTCCCCGGAGAGAAAAAAAAAGAAAGGCAGGGTTTAGAAAGGCAATAAGCAAAAAGTGTAATTCTCTTACACAAATGAAGGATTGCCGGCTAGGTTAGCGGGGATCGGTCAGCTTCAACATGCAAACGAGGAAGGCAGACACAACGGGAGAGGGAGGTCAAGTTCATACGTATCCACACGGCAGTGGTTGCTCCAGATTCCTTCAGGACTCAGCCTTGAGCTGCGTTTAGCATCAGGGTGACAACTCGATGGCAGCCCTGAGAACTGAGGCTCAGGAGGTACATAGGCCCCACTTCCCCGACAGCCTCCGACTCCATTTTAAAGGAGTCTCTTAGCCGTGCCGGTTCCCTGTTTCCCTGTTATTCCATTATCGCGTTCGGTCTCACCAGATGATTTGTCAGCCGCTAGAAAACGAGTTGGGAACACGACCGTGGGAATAGGGGGGGGGTGGGGAGGAAAGGTGCCCTCATGGCGCTTACACTCTATTAGGATCATACGGCCCCAAAACGTAAGGCATTTGTCAGGTGTTGGACATTGCTGTGATTGAAATTAAATTGGAACAATGACATAACGTGAGGAGCATTCCTAGAAACAGTGGTAGAGGAAAGTCTAAGGTGGTGATATTTGAGCTGAAACCTAGAAGAGATGAACACGTGGGAGAAAATCGTCCCAGAAAGAGGTAAGGGTCAGTGGAAACGTGCCAGAGTGGAACGCAGGCTAGCGCGTACGGGGAGCAGTGTGGCGGGTGGCGTGGCTGGCAAAGCATGATAACAGGAGTGGTAGGATAAGAGGTAGTCGGAGAAGAAGCGGGGACCAGGACCCGTAGGGCCTTCTGGGCCATTAGGGGTGGGGTAGGGGCCTTTGCCTTACTCTGAGTTAGCCATCTGAGGGTGTTTAGCAGAGAAGGCCCGTGCCTCTCTAGGAGGCCAGAGCCCGGGTCGCCCAATGTAAGCGGAGTTGCTCCCATTTTGCCCCAAGGAAGAACCCCTTCCCCATCCCCTCCGCAACAGAACGTGACTTCCCCGGACAATCCTGTGCACTCAGGGGGGAACTCCCGCAACTGCTCCCCACACGTATACACATGAAAGGATGATACCCTCAGGAGAGGTGAAGCCAGGGCCCTCACGGCACAAGCGAGGGCATACCAAGGCTGGCGTGGGAGAGGGACCGAGTAACGGGCACAGAGAAGACAGAGAGAAAGAAAGAGAGGGCGTTAGAGAGTCAGGCACAGAGCGACTATTTCTGGCAGAACAGGGTCCCCCCCTCGATTCGCTCCTACCTCTGGGCCCCCAGCCCTGCTACTGGGTGAGGTGCCTGTCGCTGCACGGGAAGGACACCTCTCCCCAGCGAGTGTGTCTAGGAGACGACTCGGATGCCTGGGGCCTGGGCCTCAGCTACACTGTCTTGACACACATCAGGACCCTCTGCCCATTTGGACAAGGACATGTTCCGGTTATAACGAAGATCGTGCTGCACACAGGGGCCCGCGCACCTCCTCAGGCCCTTGACTGCCCTCCTGCTGATCTCAGTGCCAAAACAATGCGTTAAAGGGGGAACAGGAGGCAGGGATCTCTACATTTGCAGTGGCGCCTTGGGCATGCTCATGAATCTGAGGTATTTCCCCACCCGCGTGGATGCTCACTACTTTACCTTCCACCACCAACTCCATAGGTAGTGTGAGGATGACATTCTGTACATCGAGACCCAAGCCTGTCCTGTGAGTGAGAGACCAGTGACATCTTGGCAATGCGTGAGGTGCAAGGTCCTGGGGTCCTTGGGCAAAGCACGCCCCTCCCCCTCCCTTGTCACCACCCCCCCCAACCTGGCCTGGGCTGTGCTGAGGCTTCCCCTGCCTCCTCCGAGGGGCCCAAGTGGTTTCCAGTTCCTTCCTCCTCAGGAGCTGAGGTCTTCCATCCTCACCGAGCTCCAGGCGTCTCATCTACGAATGGTGACCTCCTCTCAGGGATTCAGGAAGATTTCCTGAGTTAATATGTACACATAAGGTTGTCACCGTGCCCCATACAAAGGTGGGGCTGATGTCATCAGATACCGTTCTTATCAGTATTCTGAGTTTGGGCTCCTTGGAGCTGTGCGGGACTGAGGACTTGTCCTCCCTGAGGATGGGGATGCTAAGATTTCATCTCCGAGGCACCAAGGCATTGATGGGAGAAATCCCCGGAGAGGTGAAACAGCACACCTAGTGAGAGCACTGAGAGGAAGCAGGTCCAACCCGCTTCCTCTCAGGAACATCCTGGAATACACCAACGGTTCAGAGACCCGACCCTCTAGACAAAAAGGGCTCCTCCATAGAGTTGAGAGACTTCGCGCCCTGGGACACATACCCACAAACGTTTCAGAAACCTTCCCCGTAGACGTCACCCGCAACTACCGATCATAGCCCAGGACAAGGACCCAACCAGCTAAGAGGACTCCAGAACTACTTTCAGGTCAGAGCTCCTCTTCGCTCAGAGGCCTCACACACCTCCCCACGGGGCCTACAGGCCGCACCCTGGGACACAGGGCTATGAATTTTCAGCTCTGGGCTGCTGGGTGGGCAGTGACGGAGAGTCTCTCTTGCATCTACTCTGTGTGAGAGGGGCCTGGGGTATTGCAGTCTCCTCAGTCTGCAATAAACGCTGTGTCTGTGGGAGGAAGGCAGGTTCACTCCAGTGATGGGGACGGGGCGGGGGTGGGAGGGGGGGCGATGCCACCGAGTTTGAGAGTCCCTTAGAGAGACCTCTCTTGTAGGGTCCGGGGAATGGCCATGTTTTGAACAACCACGCCGATGTCGATTTTTGCATCCCACCCCACGGGCACTGAGGATAAACCCCAGATCCATAGGAGTCGGGCCCTGGAACCTGTCACCTCTGCCATCTCTCAGCACACACTGTCTGGTCCTGGACTCTGAAGAGCCGAAAGAGCTCTGCCATCACAGCGCTTATGGCAACACCCATGAAATCGCTGTGAACATCCGCATCCATTCCGCAAACCCCCTCTCCTGCTGGATGCTGCCACTCTCCCTCTCCCCAAATCTACCCACTTAGCCCCCTGGGCGCCAGACCACCCCTTTCATCCCAGGGGCCCATGAGACCCCCTCCCCCAGCTCTACTCACCACAGTGCACTTACACCCTGTTAGTCCCACTGGCTGCCTCTCCCCCAGCCCTCAGCCTGGCCTGAGCAGATCCCCTCATGTCGGTCCCCCCACCCCCAGCCCCACCCCCGCTCCCTGTAAGCCCGGAATATTGTGCGGGGCGGTCCTTTGCTCCTGCCTCCACACAGGGTTGTCTCATAAGATCCCTGTGCGGTGAGAACTGAGAATTTCCAGCATAGAGGTATAGCTTCAAAACCCAACGGGGAGTCCGTGGTGGTGCCCCCCGCCCCCCGCACTGGGGGGAAGGGCTTTTCTGAGAGGTGGATCAGACGTCAGACTACAGTCAGGAGGTGGAAAGACACAGTGCAGGGCTGTTTCTGTGAGCACAGGGAAGGGACCCCTGGAGTAACAGGGGAGCTCGAACAGGAGGAGTGCCCCAGCTGCCTCTCCCATCGCCTTTTATTTATTTATTTGTTTGTTTGTTTGTTGTTTGCTTTTATTATTTTCGTCTGGCCAGGTTGTGCTCTGCCCTAGCTGGACCACCCGAGCTGGTTACGTGCCTTTGCTGGGGCCGGGGGTCCTCATCGATGACGGGGTCTTCGTCCAGGAGCACAGTAAGGATGAAGTGAGATGTCATGGAAAAAGTGTCTGGGACACTGCCCATCGGAACAAGGATTCCCGAAAACTCAGAAGCCCGTGCAGCGAGTGCCAGGTGACTCCTAGCTGGCCGATGGCACTAAGCTCACCACTCGCTGGGAATTGTCCTCGGCCCGGTGACGGAAAAGCAGACCCCACTGCGGAGACTGGGATCCCTGGTCCCCCACTGCCCAGTGACGTGCCCCGCCCACCGACCACAGCAGCTGCTGGTGTGTGCATAGGGACCTGGCCCTGGGGATGCCTCCACGGTCCCTGCCAGAGCCGCAGCTGTGTTCCCGTGGGTCCGATGCCCGGCGGGCCTGGTCTCCTCCGCTTCCTCATCCCACAAGCTAGCCATTTCTCCTCCGTGAGCGCCGAGTTTATTCAAAACTGAGGCCATGGGCACAGCCGAAATGGGACCAAAGCATTCCTGGGAAAGCCTGAGAAAGGGTGTCGCCCAAGGCTCAGACTTGGGTCTGGGGCACCAGGACTGTCATACCTACTGCTGTCAAAGTCTGGTGCTCATCAGATTTAACTGCGTACACGCCGGTCTGGGTCGTAGGTGACGATTACATTTGGCTATAAAGGTATGCAACCTAGCTCAGGGAAGTGGCCAACAGATTGACAGTACACACCCTAGGATGGGAGTCATTCTTCTTCCTGTTATGATGAAAGAACGCGAGAAAGGGAGCTGCTGTCACAAGTACACAACTCAGGTTTTCGTCACCCCACACACGACCGTCCGTGTAGCACAGATCGGAATGACCCAAGCAGGTTAACCTAGCCATGATTTTGACCTTGCTCTGTCCTAGTAGGAGACAAACGTCAGCAGAGAAACAGGAGGAGCGGGTTGCATTCCGAGTGAGAGCATCGGGGCAGGTATCTTGCAGTGGAGACTGGCACCTCACAAAGGCTGAAGCGGTGGGGCCCTGCAGCTTCCCCTTCTGTAGCTGCCCTGGAAGTAGGGTCCAATACTAAAGAGAGGGATGCAGTCCAGAAAGAGCCGGACACGGGAAAGACTAGTCTACGTCCTCCCAACCTTGCAAAGACTTCCGTTCCGGAGACGAGAAGGAGAGCTTTTAACATACCAATTCCTTGTCATGAACTTAGGATACCCTAGGAACCAACGTCCAAGCAAGAGGGTACGTGAAAGAAAAGTTTAGGCTAACGCCCCTCGTGAGATCCTACGCAGACAATCGAAACAAAGTGTTAGGACGTCGATAATTCAGAAGGATGCTACGTCGTGACCAATTTCCCCCTCTGACCCCTGGCCAAGAAGGCGACGTTTGTTTCGATATACAAACTCACCTATGTCATTCACCACCTGAACACATTAATGGAGGAACACCACCCTGTGATCCTCTGAATAAATGCACAAGCGTGTGAAGTCCACATACATCCAAGATATAGAATTTTCATCAACTAGGATTTTTAAGGGACTTCCCGTTACTTCACAGCAAACATGGTGACATGGTGACAATTTTCCGTTTCCTATCAGGAATAAGACAAGGATGGTCCCCTCTTACCAGTTCTCTGAACACGGTACCGGGCGGTTCTCTCCAATGGTGTAAACAGGGAAAAGGAAAAGGGGGCATAATGTTGAAAAGGGCCAAAGGGGGGGGGGAAGCAGCAGCAGCAGCAGCAGCAGCAGCAGCAGCTGTTACTATTCGAAAAGGATGGGATTGTGCGTTTTGACAATGAAAAAGGATCTAGCCATCACGTTTTGGAATTAATACGCAGATTTAGAAAGTTTACTGGAGAGAATATCAATGGACAGACACATCTGGATATACCAGCTCGATCCGCGTAGACAATGTCCAAAAGTGAGATGCTTTTCAACAGGATCAAACACTTGTGCATAAATGTAACAAAGGATTGGCAAGACTCTTTGTCGAAAGCCATAAAACTTTATTGAGAGAATCTTAAGGGCAAATATCCCACACGACAGTCTGCATGGGTTCGAGTTCGACTCCTCTTCCTTTAGTCCTGTGGTTGCCCTTCCCTTGCGGGATAAACACACCAGGGTGGTAAAACGGCTTAGCAGCATGTGGTTTGGATGCCATTAAAGGGATACAAAGGACACTACACTTTGGGTTTTATGAGACAGACTTCCAGGCATATATTTTACCAACATTTTTCTTAAACACACCACTCTTTCTCTTGCTACAAGGAAACAAAAAGAGTGCGCCCGCGCGTGCAAAACACATGAAATGAACTCACCCTGGTAAAAGGAAGCGTGAAATAAAAGCAAATATGCTTTCACTAAAAGTGTATGCTTTCACTAAAAATCCAAGCAACACCCCCAAACGCCTAAGGAACAAAAGAAATTTAAAACACAGTATCATTGAAATGCTTTGACTTGAAATAATCTTCTGAACAGAAGAGAGCTAAAACAGAAAAGTGGCATTTGGTACTGCTGCCCTGAAGTAAATAGAAGGGCCACTGCGACATTTGTTATTTCCCCCTATGGGGCAGAAATGCAAAAATGTTCCCTGGGGCTACTGAAGTCTTTAAGTGAAAGTCTAAGTAAGGTATCCATCCAGGTGATTCCACCTCGGCTTTGGTCCCAGTGTAATCACGACAATGCCTTTCACACGCTCGGAAGTGTTACAGTTTGCACAATAAATACTACGGCCACTACTTTTCAGTCATCGCCCTCATTTCTGATACTCAGATGCGAAGCACATATATGACACGCCTTCCAGCTTGGGAAAAATCGAAAAAAACAAAAATAAAAGAATAGAAGAAATAATAAGGAGGGCGGGCGAGAGAAGAGAAAGAAAGACGACAGCACATAAAGAAGTCAAACATTTGGTTCCTGAACTAAGTGCTTTTGAAAGTATTTTTGAGGAATAATTGATCAATTTAATTACATATACTTAAAGCATAAAACACGGTGATCCGATGTCTGTATATTCAGAAATGATTCCCCGAGACACATCAGTGATTAACAGCTCCATCAGCACACACTCACGGTTAATATTTTGGGGGGTGAAATGCTTCAGATCTACTCTCATCAACTCTCAAGTACACATTGCCATGACATTAACGAATACGACGAGCTTCAGAGAGCTTTCTTTCTGCGCTACCCACAGAAGGGTCCCTCCATAGGGCCTCGTTCTTGGTTTCCAGGTAATTGAAAGGGAAACCGTCACCATGACCGGAGCCCATAACGTCCACTTAGGTGGCACCAACCTTGACTTCCAAGTGGAACTGTACAGCTACGAAAGGAAAAGTGAAGGCATCTACATCATAACTTGGAAGACAACCCGAACGAGCTGGGATGCTTTCTACCTTGAAATAAAGCCTCACACACCCCCACGCCGCTCAGCGACAACCTGGGACCCAGAAACACAAACTGCGCAGAGACTTCATACCCTGGGGTGGGGACACCGACTCGGAGATCTCACACCCACGGACACACCGCCCAAAGCTCAGAAAAGGCACAGCCGGGTCCACAGGCACACAAACCCGAAGAGACCTTAGATCAGGCGCACAAAATCCACTCACACAAAATATCCCACGCACGCGCAAGGCCCCCAAAGACTCACAGACGTCGAGGTACACAAACAGCAGCTGTGATGCCACACCTAGCGACACACATCCCCAAGTGGCCTGACACGTTACTTCTTAGGCAGGGACACCAAACCAGCTGAGACCCGTCCCTGAACCTTAACTGCATGCATCTGTCGGATGGACGGTGCCGTGCCCAACGCGCCCCGCTCGGCTGGTGGCTGGTGACTGAGTTCGGGCTGAACGAGACCGAAGGCGCGCACGTGAAGACAGCGCCGTCACCCGCGCATCCAGCGTCCGACCCTGGCTACCAGCCAGCGATCGCGCTGAACCTCGCCACCCGCCACCGGCCACCCGCCCGGGCGGCACCCTCAGCCCCATCGGGACAGTCAGTCGGTGCGCAGCCCAACTCGCAGAACGATTTGACGCTATGAAAACACGCGCGCGCACACGCACGCACGCACACACGCCGGCAATCGTCGCGCCGTCCCACACACACGGCCAATAGGGCTGGACCGGCGTAGAGCGAGGCCACCATTGAGCATCCGGTCAGAGGCACACTGCGCCCGGGAAGGGCTTAAGCCGTCAGTCTGGCCGTGGCCAGTCACCGCCCAGCACTGGCCATGACCCCGCCCCTCACCTCCCGGAACCAATCTCAGCCGCCGCGGCCGACCCAGCTGGGTCAGACCATGTTGATGAGGAGGGGTGGAGTGATGTTTACTTCAGGGCCGCGGCCTCAAAACCCGTGTCCGCTCGGGCTCCAGTGCGACAGGAGAATTGAGAGCGCCGAGTCCGCATGGGCGCGGCGTCCCCTCAGTGTCGGCAGAAGCAAAATGGATCATTTTCAAATGGATTCTCCCGCACCCCCCCCCCCCGCCCGCGCAACTTACTTCCTGGAGAGGACGATCCTACCTCCGAGCGCCTGGGTGGTACGTCCCAGGACACAGCTGTTGCCTCTCGCGCGCCCCTTGGTGGTGCGATCGTGGACTAGCTTGTCCTTAGAGATAAGCCGTGGACCTTTTACCAGGCCGGTCCGTAAAGGGTGGGAGGGCAAAGTCAGCATAAAAATACAAATCCCAAGTTCGCTGCAGTCTTGGATTCTGGAAAAGGTCTCCTAAGCTGAAATTCACCTCCCTGCAGTGGCCAGTATGATAACAGGGAGTGTTTGTTGCGAGCGTTTGCTGGGTTGAGCGAAGTGCTGTCTTGTGTCTCCCTGGGTAATGCAGAGCCGGTCTAGTGGGGATACCCAGCCACACGCCCCAAGGGCTCCCGACTGGGGTCAGAAGGACTGGTGTGGGGCAGGTCTCAGTCCTTGACCGTCAGGAGGAGTAGGTGAGAGAGACGGCAGGATCATTGGTCATGTTAGGGAAGGGGCCATCTCCCAGGGGCCCCAAGGACACTGAGGAGGTGAGATGAAGACCACGGGCTTTGTCACAACCCTGTCACCCCTGAACATGTTCCCTAGGGGGATGCTCGGCCTGTCAAGCTATGCCTCTCGCCACAACTCCGCACTTACTTATTCACGCTTTCATGCATGTGTTTCCCAGAGAAGACTTTCAGGCTTCATAGAGAACAGAAAACATTTATTTGAGCAAAAAGAATTGCCACCCGGAAGACTGCAGATCCAGGTTAGCAACCCACACTGTTCCCCGGAGAGAAAAAAAAAGAAAGGCAGGGTTTAGAAAGGCAATAAGCAAAAAGTGTAATTCTCTTACACAAATGAAGGATTGCCGGCTAGGTTAGCGGGGATCGGTCAGCTTCAACATGCAAACGAGGAAGGCAGACACAACGGGAGAGGGAGGTCAAGTTCATACGTATCCACACGGCAGTGGTTGCTCCAGATTCCTTCAGGACTCAGCCTTGAGCTGCGTTTAGCATCAGGGTGACAACTCGATGGCAGCCCTGAGAACTGAGGCTCAGGAGGTACATAGGCCCCACTTCCCCGACAGCCTCCGACTCCATTTTAAAGGAGTCTCTTAGCCGTGCCGGTTCCCTGTTTCCCTGTTATTCCATTATCGCGTTCGGTCTCACCAGATGATTTGTCAGCCGCTAGAAAACGAGTTGGGAACACGACCGTGGGAATGGGGGGGGGTGGGGAGGAAAGGTGCCCTCATGGCGCTTACACTCTATTAGGATCATACGGCCCCAAAACGTAAGGCATTTGTCAGGTGTTGGACATTGCTGTGATTGAAATTAAATTGGAACAATGACATAACGTGAGGAGCATTCCTAGAAACAGTGGTAGAGGAAAGTCTAAGGTGGTGATATTTGAGCTGAAACCTAGAAGAGATGAACACGTGGGAGAAAATCGTCCCAGAAAGAGGTAAGGGTCAGTGGAAACGTGCCAGAGTGGAACGCAGGCTAGCGCGTACGGGGAGCAGTGTGGCGGGTGGCGTGGCTGGCAAAGCATGATAACAGGAGTGGTAGGATAAGAGGTAGTCGGAGAAGAAGCGGGGACCAGGACCCGTAGGGCCTTCTGGGCCATTAGGGGTGGGGTAGGGGCCTTTGCCTTACTCTGAGTTAGCCATCTGAGGGTGTTTAGCAGAGAAGGCCCGTGCCTCTCTAGGAGGCCAGAGCCCGGGTCGCCCAATGTAAGCGGAGTTGCTCCCATTTTGCCCCAAGGAAGAACCCCTTCCCCATCCCCTCCGCAACAGAACGTGACTTCCCCGGACAATCCTGTGCACTCAGGGGGGAACTCCCGCAACTGCTCCCCACACGTATACACATGAAAGGATGATACCCTCAGGAGAGGTGAAGCCAGGGCCCTCACGGCACAAGCGAGGGCATACCAAGGCTGGCGTGGGAGAGGGACCGAGTAACGGGCACAGAGAAGACAGAGAGAAAGAAAGAGAGGGCGTTAGAGAGTCAGGCACAGAGCGACTATTTCTGGCAGAACAGGGTCCCCCCCTCGATTCGCTCCTACCTCTGGGCCCCCAGCCCTGCTACTGGGTGAGGTGCCTGTCGCTGCACGGGAAGGACACCTCTCCCCAGCGAGTGTGTCTAGGAGACGACTCGGATGCCTGGGGCCTGGGCCTCAGCTACACTGTCTTGACACACATCAGGACCCTCTGCCCATTTGGACAAGGACATGTTCCGGTTATAACGAAGATCGTGCTGCACACAGGGGCCCGCGCACCTCCTCAGGCCCTTGACTGCCCTCCTGCTGATCTCAGTGCCAAAACAATGCGTTAAAGGGGGAACAGGAGGCAGGGATCTCTACATTTGCAGTGGCGCCTTGGGCATGCTCATGAATCTGAGGTATTTCCCCACCCGCGTGGATGCTCACTACTTTACCTTCCACCACCAACTCCATAGGTAGTGTGAGGATGACATTCTGTACATCGAGACCCAAGCCTGTCCTGTGAGTGAGAGACCAGTGACATCTTGGCAATGCGTGAGGTGCAAGGTCCTGGGGTCCTTGGGCAAAGCACGCCCCTCCCCCTCCCTTGTCACCACCCCCCCCAACCTGGCCTGGGCTGTGCTGAGGCTTCCCCTGCCTCCTCCGAGGGGCCCAAGTGGTTTCCAGTTCCTTCCTCCTCAGGAGCTGAGGTCTTCCATCCTCACCGAGCTCCAGGCGTCTCATCTACGAATGGTGACCTCCTCTCAGGGATTCAGGAAGATTTCCTGAGTTAATATGTACACATAAGGTTGTCACCGTGCCCCATACAAAGGTGGGGCTGATGTCATCAGATACCGTTCTTATCAGTATTCTGAGTTTGGGCTCCTTGGAGCTGTGCGGGACTGAGGACTTGTCCTCCCTGAGGATGGGGATGCTAAGATTTCATCTCCGAGGCACCAAGGCATTGATGGGAGAAATCCCCGGAGAGGTGAAACAGCACACCTAGTGAGAGCACTGAGAGGAAGCAGGTCCAACCCGCTTCCTCTCAGGAACATCCTGGAATACACCAACGGTTCAGAGACCCGACCCTCTAGACAAAAAGGGCTCCTCCATAGAGTTGAGAGACTTGCGCCCTGGGACACATACCCACAAACGTTTCAGAAACCTTCCCCGTAGACGTCACCCGCAACTACCGATCATAGCCCAGGACAAGGACCCAACCAGCTAAGAGGACTCCAGAACTACTTTCAGGTCAGAGCTCCTCTTCGCTCAGAGGCCTCACACACCTCCCCACGGGGCCTACAGGCCGCACCCTGGGACACAGGGCTATGAATTTTCAGCTCTGGGCTGCTGGGTGGGCAGTGACGGAGAGTCTCTCTTGCATCTACTCTGTGTGAGAGGGGCCTGGGGTATTGCAGTCTCCTCAGTCTGCAATAAACGCTGTGTCTGTGGGAGGAAGGCAGGTTCACTCCAGTGATGGGGACGGCGGGGGGTGGGAGGGGGGGCGATGCCACCGAGTTTGAGAGTCCCTTAGAGAGACCTCTCTTGTAGGGTCCGGGGAATGGCCATGTTTTGAACAACCACGCCGATGTCGATTTTTGCATCCCACCCCACGGGCACTGAGGATAAACCCCAGATCCATAGGAGTCGGGCCCTGGAACCTGTCACCTCTGCCATCTCTCAGCACACACTGTCTGGTCCTGGACTCTGAAGAGCCGAAAGAGCTCTGCCATCACAGCGCTTATGGCAACACCCATGAAATCGCTGTGAACATCCGCATCCATTCCGCAAACCCCCTCTCCTGCTGGATGCTGCCACTCTCCCTCTCCCCAAATCTACCCACTTAGCCCCCTGGGCGCCAGACCACCCCTTTCATCCCAGGGGCCCATGAGACCCCCTCCCCAGCTCTACTCACCACAGTGCACTTACACCCTGTTAGTCCCACTGGCTGCCTCTCCCCCAGCCCTCAGCCTGGCCTGAGCAGATCCCCTCATGTCGGTCCCCCCACCCCCAGCCCCACCCCCGCTCCCTGTAAGCCCGGAATATTGTGCGGGGCGGTCCTTTGCTCCTGCCTCCACACAGGGTTGTCTCATAAGATCCCTGTGCGGTGAGAACTGAGAATTTCCAGCATAGAGGTATAGCTTCAAAACCCAACGGGGAGTCCGTGGTGGTGCCCCCGCCCCCCGCACTGGGGGGAAGGGCTTTTCTGAGAGGTGGATCAGACGTCAGACTACAGTCAGGAGGTGGAAAGACACAGTGCAGGGCTGTTTCTGTGAGCACAGGGAAGGGACCCCTGGAGTAACAGGGGAGCTCGAACAGGAGGAGTGCCCCAGCTGCCTCTCCCATCGCCTTTTATTTATTTATTTGTTTGTTTGTTTGTTTGCTTTTATTATTTTCGTCTGGCCAGGTTGTGCTCTGCCCTAGCTGGACCACCCGAGCTGGTTACGTGCCTTTGCTGGGGCCGGGGGTCCTCATCGATGACGGGGTCTTCGTCCAGGAGCACAGTAAGGATGAAGTGAGATGTCATGGAAAAAGTGTCTGGGACACTGCCCATCGGAACAAGGATTCCCGAAAACTCAGAAGCCCGTGCAGCGAGTGCCAGGTGACTCCTAGCTGGCCGATGGCACTAAGCTCACCACTCGCTGGGAATTGTCCTCGGCCCGGTGACGGAAAAGCAGACCCCACTGCGGAGACTGGGATCCCTGGTCCCCCACTGCCCAGTGACGTGCCCCGCCCACCGACCACAGCAGCTGCTGGTGTGTGCATAGGGACCTGGCCCTGGGGATGCCTCCACGGTCCCTGCCAGAGCCGCAGCTGTGTTCCCGTGGGTCCGATGCCCGGCGGGCCTGGTCTCCTCCGCTTCCTCATCCCACAAGCTAGCCATTTCTCCTCCGTGAGCGCCGAGTTTATTCAAAACTGAGGCCATGGGCACAGCCGAAATGGGACCAAAGCATTCCTGGGAAAGCCTGAGAAAGGGTGTCGCCCAAGGCTCAGACTTGGGTCTGGGGCACCAGGACTGTGTCATACCTACTGCTGTCAAAGTCTGGTGCTCATCAGATTTAACTGCGTACACGCCGGTCTGGGTCGTAGGTGACGATTACATTTGGCTATAAAGGTATGCAACCTAGCTCAGGGAAGTGGCCAACAGATTGACAGTACACACCCTAGGATGGGAGTCATTCTTCTTCCTGTTATGATGAAAGAACGCGAGAAAGGGAGCTGCTGTCACAAGTACACAACTCAGGTTTTCGTCACCCCACACACGACCGTCCGTGTAGCACAGATCGGAATGACCCAAGCAGGTTAACCTAGCCATGATTTTGACCTTGCTCTGTCCTAGTAGGAGACAAACGTCAGCAGAGAAACAGGAGGAGGTGAGTATACAGCAGGAGACGTCGACGGATCGCTGCTAACAGTGAATGCAGGGAGAGCGGTTGCATTCCGAGTGAGAGCATCGGGGCAGGTATCTTGCAGTGGAGACTGGCACCTCACAAAGGCTGAAGCGGTGGGGCCCTGCAGCTTCCCCTTCTGTAGCTGCCCTGGAAGTAGGGTCCAATACTAAAGAGAGGGATGCAGTCCAGAAAGAGCCGGACACGGGAAAGACTAGTCTACGTCCTCCCAACCTTGCAAAGACTTCCGTTCCGGAGACGAGAAGGAGAGCTTTAACATACCAATTCCTTGTCATGAACTTAGGATACCCTAGGAACCAACGTCCAAGCAAGAGGGTACGTGAAAGAAAAGTTTAGGCTAACGCCCCTCGTGAGATCCTACGCAGACAATCGAAACAAAGTGTTAGGACGTCGATAATTCAGAAGGATGCTACGCCGTGACCAATTTCCCCCTCTGACCCCTGGCCAAGAAGGCGACGTTTGTTTCGATATACAAACTCACCTATGTCATTCACCACCTGAACACATTAATGGAGGAACACCACCCTGTGATCCTCTGAATAAATGCACAAGCGTGTGAAGTCCACATACATCCAAGATATAGAATTTTCATCAACTAGGATTTTTAAGGGACTTCCCGTTACTTCACAGCAAACATGGTGACATGGTGACAATTTTCCGTTTCCTATCAGGAATAAGACAAGGATGGTCCCCTCTTACCAGTTCTCTGAACACGGTACCGGGCGGTTCTCTCCAATGGTGTAAACAGGGAAAAGGAAAAGGGGGCATAATGTTGAAAAGGGCCAAAGGGGGGGGAAGCAGCAGCAGCAGCAGCAGCAGCAGCAGCAGCTGTTACTATTCGAAAAGGATGGGATTGTGCGTTTTGACAATGAAAAAGGATCTAGCCATCACGTTTTGGAATTAATACGCAGATTTAGAAAGTTTACTGGAGAGAATATCAATGGACAGACACATCTGGATATACCAGCTCGATCCGCGTAGACAATGTCCAAAAGTGAGATGCTTTTCAACAGGATCAAACACTTGTGCATAAATGTAACAAAGGATTGGCAAGACTCTTTGTCGAAAGCCATAAAACTTTATTGAGAGAATCTTAACGGGCAAATATCCCACACGACAGTCTGCATGGGTTCGAGTTCGACTCCTCTTCCTTTAGTCCTGTGGTTGCCCTTCCCTTGCGGGATAAACACACCAGGGTGGTAAAACGGCTTAGCAGCATGTGGTTTGGATGCCATTAAAGGGATACAAAGGACACTACACTTTGGGTTTTATGAGACAGACTTCCAGGCATATATTTTACCAACATTTTTCTTAAACACACCACTCTTTCTCTTGCTACAAGGAAACAAAAAGAGTGCGCCCGCGCGTGCAAAACACATGAAATGAACTCACCCTGGTAAAAGGAAGCGTGAAATAAAAGCAAATATGCTTTCACTAAAAGTGTATGCTTTCACTAAAAATCCAAGCAACACCCCCAAACGCCTAAGGAACAAAAGAAATTTAAAACACAGTATCATTGAAATGCTTTGACTTGAAATAATCTTCTGAACAGAAGAGAGCTAAAACAGAAAAGTGGCATTTGGTACTGCTGCCCTGAAGTAAATAGAAGGGCCACTGCGACATTTGTTATTTCCCCCTATGGGGCAGAAATGCAAAAATGTTCCCTGGGGCTACTGAAGTCTTTAAGTGAAAGTCTAAGTAAGGTATCCATCCAGGTGATTCCACCTCGGCTTTGGTCCCAGTGTAATCACGACAATGCCTTTCACACGCTCGGAAGTGTTACAGTTTGCACAATAAATACTACGGCCACTACTTTTCAGTCATCGCCCTCATTTCTGATACTCAGATGCGAAGCACATATATGACACGCCTTCCAGCTTGGGAAAAATCGAAAAAACAAAAATAAAAGAATAGAAGAAATAATGGAGGGCGGGCGGGAGAAGAGAAAGAAAGACGACAGCACATAAAGAAGTCAAACATTTGGTTCCTGAACTAAGTGCTTTTGAAAGTATTTTTGAGGAATAATTGATCAATTTAATTACATATACTTAAAGCATAAAACACGGTGATCCGATGTCTGTATATTCAGAAATGATTCCCCGAGACACATCAGTGATTAACAGCTCCATCAGCACACACTCACGGTTAATATTTTGGGGGGTGAAATGCTTCAGATCTACTCTCATCAACTCTCAAGTACACATTGCCATGACATTAACGAATACGACGAGCTTCAGAGAGCTTTCTTTCTGCGCTACCCACAGAAGGGTCCCTCCATAGGGCCTCGTTCTTGGTTTCCAGGTAATTGAAAGGGAAACCGTCACCATGACCGGAGCCCATAACGTCCACTTAGGTGGCACCAACCTTGACTTCCAAGTGGAACTGTACAGCTACGAAAGGAAAAGTGAAGGCATCTACATCATAACTTGGAAGACAACCCGAACGAGCTGGGATGCTTTCTACCTTGAAATAAAGCCTCACACACCCCCACGCCGCTCAGCGACAACCTGGGACCCAGAAACACAAACTGCGCAGAGACTTCATACCCTGGGGTGGGGACACCGACTCGGAGATCTCACACCCACGGACACACCGCCCAAAGCTCAGAAAAGGCACAGCCGGGTCCACAGGCACACAAACCCGAAGAGACCTTAGATCAGGCGCACAAAATCCACTCACACAAAATATCCCACGCACGCGCAAGGCCCCCAAAGACTCACAGACGTCGAGGTACACAAACAGCAGCTGTGATGCCACACCTAGCGACACACATCCCCAAGTGGCCTGACACGTTACTTCTTAGGCAGGGACACCAAACCAGCTGAGACCCGTCCCTGAACCTTAACTGCATGCATCTGTCGGATGGACGGTGCCGTGCCCAACGCGCCCCGCTCGGCTGGTGGCTGGTGACTGAGTTCGGGCTGAACGAGACCGAAGGCGCGCACGTGAAGACAGCGCCGTCACCCGCGCATCCAGCGTCGACCCTGGCTACCAGCCAGCGATCGCGCTGAACCTCGCCACCCGCCACCGGCCACCCGCCCGGGCGGCACCCTCAGCCCCATCGGGACAGTCAGTCGGTGCGCAGCCCAACTCGCAGAACGATTTGACGCTATGAAAACACGCGCGCGCACACGCACGCACGCACACACGCCGGCAATCGTCGCGCCGTCCCACACACACGGCCAATAGGGCTGGACCGGCGTAGAGCGAGGCCACCATTGAGCATCCGGTCAGAGGCACACTGCGCCCGGGAAGGGCTTAAGCCGTCAGTCTGGCCGTGGCCAGTCACCGCCCAGCACTGGCCATGACCCCGCCCCTCACCTCCCGGAACCAATCTCAGCCGCCGCGGCCGACCCAGCTGGGTCAGACCATGTTGATGAGGAGGGGTGGAGTGATGTTTACTTCAGGGCCGCGGCCTCAAAACCCGTGTCCGCTCGGGCTCCAGTGCGACAGGAGAATTGAGAGCGCCGAGTCCGCATGGGCGCGGCGTCCCCTCAGTGTCGGCAGAAGCAAAATGGATCATTTTCAAATGGATTCTCCCGCACCACCCCCCCCCGCCCGCGCAACTTACTTCCTGGAGAGGACGATCCTACCTCCGAGCGCCTGGGTGGTACGTCCCAGGACACAGCTGTTGCCTCTCGCGCGCCCCTTGGTGGTGCGATCGTGGACTAGCTTGTCCTTAGAGATAAGCCGTGGACCTTTTACCAGGCCGGTCCGTAAAGGGTGGGAGGGCAAAGTCAGCATAAAAATACAAATCCCAAGTTCGCTGCAGTCTTGGATTCTGGAAAAGGTCTCCTAAGCTGAAATTCACCTCCCTGCAGTGGCCAGTATGATAACAGGGAGTGTTTGTTGCGAGCGTTTGCTGTGGGTTGAGCGAAGTGCTGTCTTGTGTCTCCCTGGGTAATGCAGAGCCGGTCTAGTGGGGATACCCAGCCACACGCCCCAAGGGCTCCCGACTGGGGTCAGAAGGACTGGTGTGGGGCAGGTCTCAGTCCTTGACCGTCAGGAGGAGTAGGTGAGAGAGACGGCAGGATCATTGGTCATGTTAGGGAAGGGGCCATCTCCCAGGGGCCCCAAGGACACTGAGGAGGTGAGATGAAGACCACGGGCTTTGTCACAACCCTGTCACCCCTGAACATGTTCCCTAGGGGGATGCTCGGCCTGTCAAGCTATGCCTCTCGCCACAACTCCGCACTTACTTATTCACGCTTTCATGCATGTGTTTCCCAGAGAAGACTTTCAGGCTTCATAGAGAACAGAAAACATTTATTTGAGCAAAAAGAATTGCCACCCGGAAGACTGCAGATCCAGGTTAGCAACCCACACTGTTCCCCGGAGAGAAAAAAAAAGAAAGGCAGGGTTTAGAAAGGCAATAAGCAAAAAGTGTAATTCTCTTACACAAATGAAGGATTGCCGGCTAGGTTAGCGGGGATCGGTCAGCTTCAACATGCAAACGAGGAAGGCAGACACAACGGGAGAGGGAGGTCAAGTTCATACGTATCCACACGGCAGTGGTTGCTCCAGATTCCTTCAGGACTCAGCCTTGAGCTGCGTTTAGCATCAGGGTGACAACTCGATGGCAGCCCTGAGAACTGAGGCTCAGGAGGTACATAGGCCCCACTTCCCCGACAGCCTCCGACTCCATTTTAAAGGAGTCTCTTAGCCGTGCCGGTTCCCTGTTTCCCTGTTATTCCATTATCGCGTTCGGTCTCACCAGATGATTTGTCAGCCGCTAGAAAACGAGTTGGGAACACGACCGTGGGAATGGGGGGGGGTGGGGAGGAAAGGTGCCCTCATGGCGCTTACACTCTATTAGGATCATACGGCCCCAAAACGTAAGGCATTTGTCAGGTGTTGGACATTGCTGTGATTGAAATTAAATTGGAACAATGACATAACGTGAGGAGCATTCCTAGAAACAGTGGTAGAGGAAAGTCTAAGGTGGTGATATTTGAGCTGAAACCTAGAAGAGATGAACACGTGGGAGAAAATCGTCCCAGAAAGAGGTAAGGGTCAGTGGAAACGTGCCAGAGTGGAACGCAGGCTAGCGCGTACGGGGAGCAGTGTGGCGGGTGGCGTGGCTGGCAAAGCATGATAACAGGAGTGGTAGGATAAGAGGTAGTCGGAGAAGAAGCGGGGACCAGGACCCGTAGGGCCTTCTGGGCCATTAGGGGTGGGGTAGGGGCCTTTGCCTTACTCTGAGTTAGCCATCTGAGGGTGTTTAGCAGAGAAGGCCCGTGCCTCTCTAGGAGGCCAGAGCCCGGGTCGCCCAATGTAAGCGGAGTTGCTCCCATTTTGCCCCAAGGAAGAACCCCTTCCCCATCCCCTCCGCAACAGAACGTGACTTCCCCGGACAATCCTGTGCACTCAGGGGGGAACTCCCGCAACTGCTCCCCACACGTATACACATGAAAGGATGATACCCTCAGGAGAGGTGAAGCCAGGGCCCTCACGGCACAAGCGAGGGCATACCAAGGCTGGCGTGGGAGAGGGACCGAGTAACGGGCACAGAGAAGACAGAGAGAAAGAAAGAGAGGGCGTTAGAGAGTCAGGCACAGAGCGACTATTTCTGGCAGAACAGGGTCCCCCCCTCGATTCGCTCCTACCTCTGGGCCCCCAGCCCTGCTACTGGGTGAGGTGCCTGTCGCTGCACGGGAAGGACACCTCTCCCCAGCGAGTGTGTCTAGGAGACGACTCGGATGCCTGGGGCCTGGGCCTCAGCTACACTGTCTTGACACACATCAGGACCCTCTGCCCATTTGGACAAGGACATGTTCCGGTTATAACGAAGATCGTGCTGCACACAGGGGCCCGCGCACCTCCTCAGGCCCTTGACTGCCCTCCTGCTGATCTCAGTGCCAAAACAATGCGTTAAAGGGGGAACAGGAGGCAGGGATCTCTGCATTTGCAGTGGCGCCTTGGGCATGCTCATGAATCTGAGGTATTTCCCCACCCGCGTGGATGCTCACTACTTTACCTTCCACCACCAACTCCATAGGTAGTGTGAGGATGACATTCTGTACATCGAGACCCAAGCCTGTCCTGTGAGTGAGAGACCAGTGACATCTTGGCAATGCGTGAGGTGCAAGGTCCTGGGGTCCTTGGGCAAAGCACGCCCCTCCCCCTCCCTTGTCACCACCCCCCCCAACCTGGCCTGGGCTGTGCTGAGGCTTCCCCTGCCTCCTCCGAGGGGCCCAAGTGGTTTCCAGTTCCTTCCTCCTCAGGAGCTGAGGTCTTCCATCCTCACCGAGCTCCAGGCGTCTCATCTACGAATGGTGACCTCCTCTCAGGGATTCAGGAAGATTTCCTGAGTTAATATGTACACATAAGGTTGTCACCGTGCCCCATACAAAGGTGGGGCTGATGTCATCAGATACCGTTCTTATCAGTATTCTGAGTTTGGGCTCCTTGGAGCTGTGCGGGACTGAGGACTTGTCCTCCCTGAGGATGGGGATGCTAAGATTTCATCTCCGAGGCACCAAGGCATTGATGGGAGAAATCCCCGGAGAGGTGAAACAGCACACCTAGTGAGAGCACTGAGAGGAAGCAGGTCCAACCCGCTTCCTCTCAGGAACATCCTGGAATACACCAACGGTTCAGAGACCCGACCCTCTAGACAAAAAGGGCTCCTCCATAGAGTTGAGAGACTTCGCGCCCTGGGACACATACCCACAAACGTTTCAGAAACCTTCCCCGTAGACGTCACCCGCAACTACCGATCATAGCCCAGGACAAGGACCCAACCAGCTAAGAGGACTCCAGAACTACTTTCAGGTCAGAGCTCCTCTTCGCTCAGAGGCCTCACACACCTCCCCACGGGGCCTACAGGCCGCACCCTGGGACACAGGGCTATGAATTTTCAGCTCTGGGCTGCTGGGTGGGCAGTGACGGAGAGTCTCTCTTGCATCTACTCTGTGTGAGAGGGGCCTGGGGTATTGCAGTCTCCTCAGTCTGCAATAAACGCTGTGTCTGTGGGAGGAAGGCAGGTTCACTCCAGTGATGGGGACGGGGCGGGGTGGGAGGGGGGGCGATGCCACCGAGTTTGAGAGTCCCTTAGAGAGACCTCTCTTGTAGGGTCCGGGGAATGGCCATGTTTTGAACAACCACGCCGATGTCGATTTTTGCATCCCACCCCACGGG